>PVJN01031006.1:0-25181 GCA_004026805.1 Lasiurus borealis | reverse complement strand
GGTGGGGGAGCGGAGGAAAGGTAGGGCAGAGCTTCGGGGAGCTGTGTGTTGTGTGTGTGTGTAGCTTTATGGGGATCTCTGTCTGCGCAGCAAGCAGCGTGGACACCAGGCCCGGGCAACGGGGAGGACGGAGGCCGTCTTCAAAGAGCGGGGGAGGTTTCCTGTGAAAGAGAGAAAGGCGGGCGGCAGGCAGGTGGGCAGCGTGTTCTGACTCTGACTGACGTGAGAAAGAACCGCGTCCTTTGAACCCAGGACCTCGGGCCTCTCTCAGGCAGGGGTTTCTCCGAGGCCGGGGGTCCAGCCCCCTGGAGGAGGTGAGGCAGTGCCTCCGGGGTGTCTCCCAGCCGAGGGCCCTTCGCTGAAGCCTGGCAGACCCGCCCAGGCCCCTGGCAGCGCTGGCCGCCTGGGCAGGCCCTCCCTCGGGTCTCGGGTCTTGGGTTGGCACCGGATGTGCAGCCCCTCTTTCCTCCCCCCATAGAGGCCCCCAGCCCCTCAGCTGAGGTTGGGGCCGAGCCCCCTCCGGGAGGCGGGCGGAGGGCTGTGCCTGGCGCGGAGGGGAGCCGGGCCGGGAGGGACGGAGGCTGGACGTGTGGGCGGCCTGTCTGGCCGGTGGGCGGCGGCGGTGAACAGACGGCACCGTGTTGTGTCTGAGCGGCTCACACGCTCCCCGCTCTTCCCGGCCGAGGCTGGCTGCGGCCCACGGGGCGGGGGTGGGGGTGAGGGAGCCGTGAGGGAGCCGGCGGGCGCTCTGATGCCGAGGCAGCGGCCGGGTGCTGCTGGCCCTGCTCCCCATGACAGGCGCTCCCGGCTGAGCCAGGCCGCGGGGACGGAGCTGGAGGAGCCCGCGGTGGGGACAGGGCCTGGCTGGGATGACGGCCGGCCGGTCAGCCTCCCTGTGACCGGCGTCCAGCACAGGAGGCCCTCGCTCCCGGCACCGCACGAGGTGTCCCAGGCCTGCTTTTCCCATCCCCCTCTCTCCACGCCCACCCCCTTGGCCTGGCCCGGGGGAGTGGAGTGTCTCCGAAGGTGTCGCTGTTGCTCAGGAGCCGCGCTGAGCCGCTGCCGTCTGTGCTGGGGGGACCGCAGCCTGGGGCCTGTCACAGGGGCAGGGGTAGGGGGCTGTCACAGGGGCGGGGGGGGGGAAGCCCTCGCTCTCCAGCTGCCTGTGCAAACGTAGCTTTCCTCCTCGGCCCCTCCCTCCTCCTTCTTCCCTGCTGCTCTCCACTGACTTAGCTTTTAATAAAAATAACTTCCTTCAGACGTCAGAGAGGAAGGGAGCGGGAGAGAGAAACATCAATGATGAGGGAGTCATTCATCGGCTGCCTGCTGCACGCCCCACACTGGACATGGAGCCCGCCACTAGGGCCTGGGCCCTGATTGGGAATCGATCGAACACTGACCTCCTGGTCCCTAGGTGGACGCTCAGCCCCTGAGCCACCTGGCCGGGCAGTCGTGTTTCTTGATGGTTTCCCGGACAGAATGGAAACTGGTGAGCGAGGCCTGCATCATGTTGCCTCTGGGTTTGCCTTCCGGGCGGATCTGAGGAGTCAGGGACGAGTGACTGTGTGAGAGCTGGAGGGTGAGGGAGCCTCTGGCTGCAGACCCAGCACCTCACTCGGGGTGCAGAGGGTGAAGGGGGGGCCTGTGGCTGCAGACCAGCACCTCACTCGGGGTGCAGAGGTTGAGGAGGAGCTGTGGCTGCAGGCCACCACCTCACTCGGGGTGCAGAGGGAGAGGGGGTCTGTGGCTGCAGACCCAGCACCTCACTTGGGTGCAGAGAAAGAGGGAGTCTGTGGCTGCAGACCACCACCGTACTCGGGGTGCAGAGGGTGAAGGGGGGGCCTGTGGCTGCAGACCAGCACCTCACTCGGGGTGCAGAGGGTGAGGGAGTCTGTGGCTGCAGACCCAGCACCTCACTCGGGGTGCAGAGGGAGAGGGGGTCTGTGGCTGCAGACCCAGCACCTCACTCGGGGTGCAGAGGGAGAAGGGGCCTGTGGCTGCAGGCCACCACCTCACTCAGGGTGCAGAGGGTGAGGAGGCTGTGGCTGCAGACACCACCTCACTCAGGGTGCAGAGGGAGAGGGAGCCTGTGGCTGCAGACTGCCACCTCACTCGGGGTGCAGAGGGAAAGGGGGTCTGTGGCTGCAGACCCAGCACCTCACTCGGGGTGCAGAGGGAGAGGGGGCTCTGGCTGCAGACCACCACCTCACTCGGGGTGCAGAGGGAGAGGGGGTCTGTGGCTGCAGACCCAGCACCTCACTCGGGGTGCAGAGGGAGAGGGGGCTCTGGCTGCAGACACCACCTCACTCGGGGTGCACAGGGAGAAGGGGCCTGTGGCTGCAGGCCACCACCTCGCTCGGGGTGCAGAGGGAGAGGGGGCTGTGGCTGCAGACCCAGCACCTCACTCGGGGTGCAGAGGGAGAGGGGGCTGTGGCTGCAGACCCAGCACCTCACTCGGGGTGCAGAGGGAGAGGGGGCTGTGGCTATAGACCCACCACCTCGCTCCGAGCGGGCGGAGCAGTTCCCAGCGGTCCTGTCTCGGTGGAAGGCTGGCGGAGGTGGCAGGAACCGGGCGAGGGGGTCCCACAGTCAGGGAAGACGTGAGCAAGCGATGCCAGGCCCGGGGTCCAGCAGACCCCCTCAGACCTCCGACGCCTTCAGTTCATGTGCGCTCCCTGATGGGCTGAACACTCGTCTTACTCTCGTCTTATTCGCATCCGGTGGCGCGTTTCAGCCTCTGCCCTACAGACCTGGTTGCCGAGGCCTCCGCCAGTAACTGCCAGGCGTGCTGGTCCAGGCAGCCTCGCTCTGCTCGCCACCGTGTGGGGGACACCTGACCCCGGGCTGACCGATCAGCTGCTGGCCACGGACCGTCGGCTTCTCTAGCAAAAACCCCCGTCGTTATGGGGAGCAGGTGCGGAGGAAGGAGGGTGGAGAGCAGAGGGGGAGGAGACCCCGGCTGCTCAGAAATCGCCTTCCCCGCGTTTCCCGGTCGCCGGATCTGCTGCTTTTCAGTGCCTCTCTCTCTCTCTCTCTCTCTCTCTCTCTCTCTGGATGAGCTCACTGGTATGTCCTTGTAACAGCCCCGCGGGGCAGCCGACTCCCTTCTCCCCTGAAACGGCGCCGGGCATCAGCCAGGAAAGCACGAGTGCCGGGAAAGGCGGGGCTCTGGACCTCCGACACGCACCCCGTGGTCTGCAGCGTGACATCATAGAACATGTAATCACAGGGGACCATGCCGTGGGAGGTGGAAAGGTAGAAGCCACGAAGCCATGCTCTTGGGGAACCGCGTGGATTTTGTTGGGGCGCAGAGACAGCACACGTGGCCAGCACCGGGGGGTCCCCGGGCGGGGAGGCCCTGGGAGCAGCCCCCTCCTCCACCCGGCCCTCGGCTCCTGCTCTGGTGCCGGCCTGGGGGCGGCCCAGAGAGCGGGCCCCCACGTGCTTCTCATGCCTGCGGGCACGCGTCTCCCTGGCCACACGGCGGGCGTGTGTGTGTGTGTGTGTGTGTGTGTGGCGGCTCTGGGGACGTGTTGGGAGACGAGCCCATTAA
Source organism: Lasiurus borealis (assembly GCA_004026805.1). NCBI lineage: Eukaryota > Metazoa > Chordata > Mammalia > Chiroptera > Vespertilionidae > Lasiurus > Lasiurus borealis. The sequence goes on along the minus strand of PVJN01031006.1, from coordinate 21,628 downwards.
GGGAGGATCAATAGCCTCATTAGGGGCCACTCATCCATCGGCCACAGCTGCCCCCCGGCCTCCGCCCTCCCGGGGTCCTGGCTCCTTGGGACTGGGAGCCCGTGAACACGCAGCAGACTGGGCCACGCACACCGCAGGGAGGGCTGACACAGGCCCCCTCCCGCCGCTGAGGCCTGGCAGAGACAGTTTCCCTTCGGCTGCCACCCCTCTCTGCTTCTGCCTCTCCTCTCTGCTTCCGGCTCCCCTCTTCTCACCTGCAGACAGTGCCCACCACTTTCACTTTCACGTCTGGATGAGGGTCCCAGCCCAGCCAGCGGGGCTCAGGGGCTGAGGGCCGACCTAGGAACCAGGAGGTCACGGTTTGATTCCTGCTCTAGGGCACAGGCCTGGGTGGTGGGCTCCATCCCCTGTGTGGAGTGTGCAGGAGGCAGCTGGTCCATGATTCTCGCTCCTCATTGATCTCTCTCTCTCTCTCTCTCTCTCTCTCTCTCTCTCTCTCCCTCCCTCCTCTCTGGAGTCAATAACAATGTATTTGTGTATAATTTAGAAAAGGTTTCTGGTGATTGCCTCCCTCTGATAACATGGCCTCCGTGAGCACTCAAGCACTCATTGATTCATTCTGCAAACACGCGTTTCCTGTCTATTACATGTGAGACATTGTGTGTGTGTGTGTGGGGGGGGAGCTGTGATGTTCATTGAAAATAAGGGTGTTGACCTTTTCCATGAGAGAGAGACTATCTCAAGGTCACCGGAGAGCACCTCTTTTTAAGGCCCCTTGAAACGGGAGAAATTATTTTAGTTGCATTTGGAGTCAAAGAATTAAAACTGAAAACGATTCCAGCTTCTAGCAGTAGAAGTGCTCTGTTACGTTCAGTGTGCTGAACATGCGTATATTTACAATTCAAAAGGGGAAAATCACACCAGGCAAAGGGAAGGCGCAAAAGCGGCTTGAGATCCTGGTTTGACTGTTCATAGTGTCCCCGATGGTGGGAACGCACCCCTCCCCCTCCCCGCCGCAGGTCTGGTTTGGGTTGAGTGTTCAGTTCACTCTTGAGGTTCCCCCCTCCCTCCCCCACCCCCCTGTTCTCCTAACTTCACTGGGGTGCCAGAGACCAGCCATCACTCTGTAATGGCTCCTGGGGGGCCGCTCAGCCTGGCCCGGCCTGGCCCCGCGAGAGCCCCTTCCCTCTTCCCTCCAGGCTCCACCTCCCGGGGAAAAAGCACTTAACCGCCCCGTCTTCCGGGGTTCCAGCCGTGCCCCCCGCTCTCATTTCCTGTCTCCAGAGGCAGGAGAAGCCTCATGGGCCGAGGAGGGCTGCCTGCCTAATGCTCGCCTCCCAGCCCCATGGCCTCCGCCACCCGCTCCCCCTGAGTCCCGGCCGCGCCCCCTCTCTGACTGGCCGATGGGCCTCACAACGCCATCACCCCGGCCAGTCTGCCCTTCTGGCCAGAGCAGCAGCACGGCCTCAGCCGGCGGGGGTGGTGGGATGTGGGGTGGGGAGGAGGGGGATGAGAGGGGGCACATTGTTTCAGAGCACGCACCTCGGAACAACAACATTTAAAAGCAGGGTACAGCGGTACCTCGAGATACGAGTGCCCTAACATATGAGATCTTTGAGATACGAGCCATCGAGCGAGCGATTTTTGCTTTGAAATACGAGCAACAGTTGAGATAGGAGTCATCGCGCGGATCGGCCGGCTGCGCACGACCCACCAGTTTACCGCGACTCGAGCGTCTCATCGTTTCCCACGCCTCAAGGTTACGGAACGAATTAAACTGGTATCTCGAGGCACCACTGCATTGTCCTCGGCTGTTTCCGGAAGACAGCGGACAAGCTGTCCGGCCCTAAAGCTGTCCCGCTGCCACCGGGCCATAAATTTCTCTGCATTTGTTTTCGGAGCCCAGCGGCCCGCAGACGTGTCTGGTTCGGGCTCAGGCCCCTCTTCCTCTTGCCCCTATCATGTTTTTCCAAGAGCCCGGCCCTCCCCGAACCCCTCAGCGTTCACGTGCCCCTTCGCTGGGAAGCTCTATGTCCCGTGTGGACAAACAGCCGGGAGGGCCTGGGTTGTGAGAAAAGACAAACTCTGCCCGGAACGGCGTCTGTCCGTTCCTCCGTTTGTGCACTGGCCCAGCCGTGCCACAGACACACGCTCGGCACTGGGCATGGCCCAGGGAAGGAGGCAGGTGGGGTTCCCGCTGGCACGGCCTCAGGTGCCAGGGGCAGGAAGACCTGGCACAGCCAGGCACTTGCGGGGTCTCGTCCTTGGTAAGGAAGTTCTTAGATCACTGGCTGTTTGGTTGCATGAACCTTTCTTATTTATTTTTATTTGTATTGACGTCCGGGAGAAAGGGAGAGGGATAGAGTTAGAAACACCAATGAGAGAGAAACATCAATCAGCTGCCTCTTGCACGCCCCCTACTGGGAATGTGCCCGCCACCAAGATACATGCCCTTGGCCGGAATCGAACCTGGGACCCTTCTGTCCGCAGGCCTGCATCTTGATGTCCTCTTTCTTAAAAGTCTGTCATTTCTTTCGCCGGGGTAGGATTTCCAAGTAGCACTTCCCTGTCGGAGAACCGGCTCTCCCCTTGGACAGAGGGCTGGCTCCGGCCCTCCTGAGGCCTCTGATGCCGGCTCTATCGCAGAGCTGGGTCCCCAGCCGCTGAAGGAGCCACACAGCTCACAGCCGCGGGGTCCACTCCGCTCCCACTGACAGGCCGGGGGTGGGAAATGTCCCGGATCCACGGCGGCTCCCGGGGGCGGGCGGGGCGGAGCAGAACGGAAGCGAGTGTGTTTGATCCGTTCAGGAGGACGGAGCACAGCCGCCTCCACGTCTGGGTTTAATGGGAAGAATGTGCACTTGGAGGATTTTTTAAATCCCCGAGTCTTCCCTTTCAGGCATTTGCACAGAACGAGGGCATTCCATGGGCACTGCAGGGCGATTAAAAACGGCAACAGAGCAACAGAGCCCGGCCAGCGTGGCTCCGGGGCTGAGCGTGGACCTAGGAACCAAGAGGTCAGGGTTCGATTCCCCCTCAGGGCACAGGTCCGGGTGGCAGGCTCCATCCCCACCTGTGGGGTGTGCAGGAGGCAGCGGGTCCATGATGCTCTCTCTGCATCGACGTTTCTCTCTCTTCCCTCCTCCCTCCTCTGAAACCAGTGAACACACATTTAAGGAAATGGCGGTGGGCACGCTGCTGGGCGTGGGGAAACCGCAGCTCGCTTTGACCTGCCCCTTCACACCGTCCCCGCACCGGTCCTTCGGCATCGGCCGGCGGCCTCACGTGTCGCCGTGGTGATGGTTAAACTGGAGGAGAGCTACAGGAGCCCTGCGTGCCAGTGCTGAGGGGCACGTGGGGACACTCCCTACCCCCACCCCCCCGAAGCATCTCCCCTTCCCACCAGCTCCTGTGGTTCCTCTAGCTGCTGGGCCTGGGGTGGGATATGGCTCCTCCTTCACTGCCTCCTCCCCCACCTCCCGCTGCCTGCGGGGTTTGCACTCTGCTCCCAGATGTGTCCCAACAGCTGGTGGGGGAGCTGGGTCTTCCGGCGTCCAGCTGACCAGGGGCTGGGAATTGGCCCTGTCAGGGGCCCCAGATCTGGGCACCGGCAGTGGGTGGAGCCTGCTCCCCAGGGTCAGGTCAGCCCCGCCCCCTCCCCTCTCCCCCTGTACCCCCTCTGAGGCTCACAGCAGGCCAGGCCGATGCACCGGGATGCACACTTGGGGAAAGCCGTGCAGCCTCCACCTGGCACTCAGGCATCATTTACCCGGCGCTCCTCCGCAGCCATGGCCGTGCCCTCTTCAGATACACTGTCCCGCCCCCTCTTACATCGCCTTCCGGAAACTACGCTCTTTTCTTTTTACACTTTTTAAAAAAATATATTTTATTGATTTTTTTTTATAGAGAGGAAGGGAGAGGGATAGAGAGTCAGAAACATCGATGAGAGAGAGAAACATCGATCAGCTGCCTCCTGCACGCCCCCTACTGGGGATGTGCCCGCAACCAAGGTCCATGCCCTTGACCGGAATCGAACCCGGGACCTTTCAGTCCGCAGGCCGACGCTCTATCCACTGAGCCACACTGGTTTCGGCTCTTTTTACACTTTTGAGAGAGACGGCTAAGGCTTACAACAGCCACGCCCCATGTCCCCTGTTCACCCGGTGCCGGCAGGACTCCTGCCATGGGCTCTTCTGTGCGGTCTGGGGTCCCTCCCCCTCCTCCTGCAGCCCGTCTTCTGCGCTTTACGTCCGAAGGGACCCCGGGGTGGGGGGGCTCCCAGCGAACCCCGGATCGGGCCAGGCTGTCTGGCGGCACATCCTCATCTGTAGGGCGGGGTGCAGTATGGACTGCCTGCCGTTCTTGGGATGCTGGAGTGAGGAAAGAACGGAGAGAGAGCGTGGAGAAAGCACGGGAGAAAGTGGAGTGTGGAGGAGGGTGGCTGTCCCAGGGGCAAGGGGGGGGATGGCGTGCATCGGCTGGGTTTTCTGTGTGAGGCTTTGGAAGCGAGGCCACAGAGCAGCCAGAGGCGCGGGGAGCTCCGCTGGGGGCTGGGGAAGGGAGACAGGGAGGGGGGCACGGCCCTGGGGTGTCATTGATGAGGCTGTGTGGGCGGCAGCCTCTGTGGCCTTGAATTCCCACGGGAAGAGGGAAGCGGGAAGAGGGAGGTTGGGCCCCGAGTCCAGACAATTCCTGAGACCGGCTGCACGGTGCTGGTCCAGACTGAGCAACGTCTGTGTCTGCGGAGAACACACACTGGCTTTTCTGGGCTCCCGGGGGCGGGAGAGGGGACTCCACAGTTATTTACTTATTTCTGGCAAACACACCAAACCAGACCCGCCGGGCCGGTGCTTCCAGGCGCAGGGTCCTGGTGTGAATAGCAGGCTCGGTGACGGCTTCCAGGAAGCGCGCTCCGGCCCTCGCGCCTGGCCACCGTGGGTCCCGGGACAGATCTGGGCTGTGACCCTGTGGAGGGTCTGGGCAAAGCTGGTGGGAAGGTGGCGCTTCTCTTCTTTCCGGGAGAAATGAGATCCTATCAGTCGCTGCTTCTACCAGGGTCTCTCCCTCCTTCTTTCCTCCTTCCCTCCCTCCCTCCCTCTTTCCTTCTCTTCCTCCCTCATCGCCCCCCCCACACCCCCAGCCCTGTGCCCAGGTCTCCAGAAGCAGTGGCAACAGGAACCCGGTGTAGAGTCCTGCCATCCTCATCTGCAGGCAGGTGTCTGGCTCTCAGCCGCTGTGACACTGCGGCAGGTGATTCTGAGCTGTGGGTCCGGGTGAATTGCAGGGGGAGGGGGGCACAGCATCCCTGGCTCCCCCCGTCTCCCCCGCCCGCAGATACCAGCAGCCCCGCCCCAGCTGTGACCACCAAAAGCCTCTCTCAGACACGGCCACACGCCCCAGAGCAGCCGAGCCACCCCGGCTGGAGCCGCTGGCAGCCAGGCTAGTGCCACGTGCGTTCCCCAGCCGAAAGGCATTGCCCGATCCCATCCGAGTCCGCCGCGCAGTGCCGGGCGGGTCATGCGGGCAGTTGTCTCCAGTGACCGGGGACTGCTCTGCGGGTGGCGGCACCTGCCCCCCACGCTCTTCTCAACGGGTTCACCCTGGTCTCCGGTCCTGCCCCCTGAGACCATAGAGCGCCGAGGTCTCTGTGCTTCGGGAATCCCCGGTGGGCCAGGGGCCTCTGCAGTTGTCCCTGGAACCAGCATCGCCACCTGGCCTGCCGGGGACACGGGGGAAAACGTTACAGACCGCCAGCGGAGTGAGGCAGATGGCATTCTAAAACGTCAGCGCGGCTGTGGCCTGGACAGAAGGGGTTACTTAAACGATTTTTCAATAGCGAAAGAAACACAATTAAAACGGGAAAATTTGCCTTAACTGGATTGGCTCAGTGGATAGAGCATTGGCCTGTGGACTGAAAGGTCCCAGGTTCCATTCTGGTCAAAGGCATGTACCTCAGTTGTGGGCACATCCCCAGTAGGGGGTGTGCAGGAGGCGGCTGATCGATGTCTCTCTCTCATCCATGTTTCTAACTCTATCCCTCTCCCTTCCTCTCTGTAAAAAAAATCAATAAAATACATTAAAAAAACAAAACAAAACAAAACACCAAAACTGGAAAATTTGCCTTTTCTTCAGTCCTAAAACGTGCAAGTGCTCAGGAGAAAGCTAGACTATCAGGTCTCCCCTTTATTTTATTTTATTTTATTTTACTTTATTTTATTTTATTTTATTAAAGGTTTGAGGGAAGACATTCATCCCGATGACCAGCATGTCGAGGGTCTTCCTTTCTCCATAATAGGTATCGCCCCCGGCAAGGAGTTTCAGGCCACACATACAAACAGAAAAAGGGGACTAACGTCGCACTAAGTGATGGATAATACCGCCCCCCTGGGCATTCCGTAGCACTGAGGCTCACTGGGGACCCCGCCGCTCACCCCCCATTAATCATGCCAGCCCCGTGTCCGTCCATCACACGCCGCCGGTAAACACACACTGAAGGTGGCTCTCCGTCTGCTGCCTCCAATCTGTGCTGTTTTACCCCCAGCCCACAGGTCAGGTCGCTTTAAACGCCAGCGTCTCACCTGTTCTCCCCTCTCTCCCTGTAGAGTCACCTCATGGAAGAAAGAAAGCGGCTCGTCCCGTCCCCGAACTCCACGGCCCCCCCTCGCCCCGGACGAAGGTAAGGGCACGGAGATGCCGTTTTCTCGTTCGCTTTGGTGCGATCTGGCTGGGCGGCCAGTCGGGTGCAGAGCGTCGTTGTTTCTGATGGCGGAGTGCCGTCCGCAGTCCTGTGCTCGCCGGTGACGCCCTACCTTTCTCTGGACCTGCGGGGACATCCGCCAGGACAGGCCTGATTGCAAACAAAGCCAAGGGTTTCTCTCCTTGTAATGAGGCTTATTTTTTAATTTTTATTTTTTAAAGAAAGCAGGCCTGCCATGCACAAATGTCACGCACGTGGCGTTTCTGTTGTCTTTCTCAGGTTTGATGTACCGGAAGGGCCTGGGATCGGGGCAGCTGGGTTCTGCCATGGCCTCTGAAGGCCCGGTCCCGTCAGTGGGGTCACGTGATGGGCTTACACTCCCTCAGTCCCTCCTGCTTTCACACCGTGTCTCCACGAAGCGAGATCATTTTGTATCACTGCTGTTTGATTTTTATTACGTGACAATGTGTAACGGGTTCAAGTCATGTGTCGGGATTTATGAGCAGCTCCGGGTCAGCGTGAGGAGGGAGGTCGCCAGGTTATCTCCCCCTCCCTCCCTGGCCCCAGGGCAGCCCGTTCCCTTTTGAGGAGACAGCTGCCGTTTCTAACTCACCCACCGGGCCTTTGAGCATGTGCACCGGCCTGTGGCCCGTCTCCCGGTGAAGCCACGCCCGAGGGGATGTCCTGGGCCCATGGCTGCTTCTCGGAGGTGTGAGCGCTCAGAGGTGTGAACGCTCGAAGGTGTGAGTGCTCAGAGGTGTGAGTGCTCAGAGGTGTGAGCGCTCGGAGGTGTGAGTGCTCGGAGGTGTGAGTGCTCAGAGGTGTGAGCCTCGGAGGTGTGAGTGCTCGGAGGTGTGAGTGCTCGGAGGTGTGAGCCTCGGAGGTGTGAGTGCTCGGAGGTGTGAGTGCTCAGAGGTGTGAGCGCTCGGAGGTGTGAGTGCTCGGAGGTGTGAGTGCTCGGAGGTGTGAGTGCTCGGAGGTGTGAGTGCTCGGAGGTGTGAGCGCTCGGCCGAAGGTGGACCTGACCTTCGCCTGCTCAGAGGGAAGACAGCCCAAGGGATGTCGTTCTAACAAAACAGAGCAAACGTGGTTCTGACGCCAGGTTTGGGGGAGCCCCGAGCTGGGACGGACAGACGGGCAAAGGCCGGAGCGTTGGGGGTCGGTGACCTTCGGGGGTAGGGGCGACCTCGGCCCTCGGTGTGCCTGCTGTGGACTCTGATGATGAGATCCACGCTGACTGGAATTTCCGCCGACCGACGTGCGCTGATGGCTTTGGAGCAGGTGCAGCGGTGACTCACGGACGCCTCTGGACTCTGGCCAGGGCGGCTGTCCGTGTCCTCGCCTGCATCGGGGTCCAGGAGCTGCCAGTTCTCATCTGCCCGAGGAGTGGGGGGTGGGGGTGCCGGTCAGAGGCCTGTGCACGCGACAGCTTAGCGGGCTCCCTCGGAGGCTGCCCTGCACACACTCAGCAGCCGTGAATGCCCTTCCCCGCAGCAGAGGACTCAGCGGGTTTCTGCCTTGGTCAACCTGACCGGTGAAATTCAAAATATTCCCATCGGCCCCGAGGACACGCTCCATGTCAGGTTCAGGAGCGGCCAGGGGCGACCTCACCCTCCCTGGCCCTCCCTGCCCTCCCAGCCACCGTCCGAGGGGGTGACCCACGTGGAGGGCAGCCCCCCGTCCTGAGCTTTACCCGCCTCTCTGTCGGGTGCACAGGAAACACAATAGCACCTGCTGCTTCCATTCCCCGACCTCCCCCTCTCCCCTCTGCAATGGGATCGGACCCCCGCAGCAGCGTCCTGTCCTGCTGACCCCCTCGCCCGGCCGCCCTGCCCCTCCCAGGTCAGCGTGGCCCCAGCCCGCAGGCGGACTCAGGGGTTCTGGGCGGGGCCCGAGATCCTGCATTCACGTCAGCCCCGCTCACACCGCAGCTGCTGGTCCTGGGACCCGCATCCAGAGGATCCCTCCCCACCCCCCACCCCTGGCTCTCATTTTAACAGACAGGAAAACTGTATGAACGTGCTTTCTCCCCACTCACTGCTCCCGTGTCGTGGGCTCCTCATTCCCTCTCACAGCCAGAAACGCCAAACGGGATGCTTGTTCTGCTAATGGGAGAGAACTGTAGTGAGTCTGAGAAAGCTCTGGAAAAGAGCAGGTGCCAGGAACCGGTCATCAGACGGTCCGTCCGTTCATGTGTCTGGAAGGACCAGAGGGGTCACGGGGGACGTCACGTGGGTGTGCTCCGTGGTGAGCGGCGTGAAAAGCCTGCTCGCTGCCGCGGGACGCTTCTCCGAGCTCGCACCTCTGCCGGGGCTGGAGCGCTGCAGGGTCTCAGCATCCGCCCGGGGAGGCTGAGGCCCCTTTAAGAGGCAAATCCCAGGGAGCGGCGGAAGTTGGGGTGCCAGGCACTTTGAGCCTGAGGATGGCCAAGGCCCCGTGAAGGAGCTCCCTCGGCCTCCTCACCGGGCCGACCGCCCGCCCCCCATCACCTGGCCCCCAGGCGGGGCTGCTGCCCGGAGGCAGAGGCATCCGGTGAAATCATCCGGCCGGATGCATCCTGTCTGCTCCTCTCCCCTCCCACCCCCCCGACCCCCGCAGCCAGCCTGCCAAGACTCAGGAGGCAGAGGACATGCTGACAGGCGGGGTGTCTGCTTCTTCTCCCCGCCTCTGATGTGGCTTCTCGGGGCTTCTGTGTCAGACGCGGGGCAGACGGGCCGGGGAGGGAGCCGGCTGGGGCTGGGGCTGGGGCTGGGTTGGGGCTGGGGCGGAGGGAACAGGGGGGAGAGGATGGGAAACCGGGAGACAGCTTCTGGCAGACACGGAGCTGTTTCACCCTCTGCCGTCCGAGGGGATCTTAAGGAACGGAGTGGGCTGCAGGCTGCGAGCCTGGGAAATGTGTTTGCGGGAGTTCGTGGCTTCTCAATAGCCTGGGCGGGCAGAGGGATTGGGGGTTCCCTTCTCCTTCCTGGAACCCCCCCGCCCCCCAGGACTGGGCTCAGAATGAGGGGTTGTGTCTTCTTTTTGTCTGAACGCACAGAAACACTCGGGGTAGGCAAGCTCAGGCCACAGGGCAGTTCAACGCTCACCCCCAACAGGCAATGATGGGGCTGCCCTGGGGGTGGAGGGTCCTGATTTCCGTCATCGTCGCACTGAGCATCAGTGAGAGAATCCCCTTCTCAGAAAATCACCCCCAAGGCACTGAGGAAAGAGGTGTCTTGTGCTGGGGACTCCCTGGTGATTCCCGGCAGAGCCTGGCCCGGGAGGGGGGCGGGGTGGAGAATACGGCCAGCTGGTGGAAGGAGGACACTGCCCTGTTTTGTGCGTTTCCCGGAAGCTGGACGTTTTTCAGGATGAACGGGGGAGATGGTTGTGGAATGGGGTGCGCAGCTGCCTCCGCCCCTGCGCTTTCTCTCTCGTGTCCCCGGAGCCAATTCCTGGGGCACCGGCCGCTCGCCTTCGCGGGGAGCACGGAGCCCGGCTGTCCCTCAGGGGCGTCCCTGGGGCTCAGCGTCCTGGCTCCCCACCCATGGCGAGGGCCTGTCTCTTGGGGTCTCAGAATCGGACACCACAGGCGGCCTTAGTGCACATCCCGCATTTGGGGGGGGGGGGCTCCGTCCTCTGTCCCTTCACGGGTTCTGCTGACGGAGAGAGGAAGGCTGTGGGCAGGTGGCGGCGGGTGGGATTCTGTGAGGTCATCCCTGTGTGCCTGCAGCCGGCGCCCCGGTTTCTGAGGGGGTTTGTCCCGAAGCCCTCGGTGGGGCGCGCCACTGGAACGCACGCCGCCCCCTGCGTTGAGACGCCGGCTTTGCAAAGCGGTTGGACTGCAGGGAGCAGAGCTCCGGCCACAGAGAGGCCAGACCACTGGCTGATGAGTGGCCGGGGGAGCAGGAAAGGGGTCGAGGCTGGGTCTGTGTGTTTGTGTTACTGTTCCATGCGTTTCCACGATTCACGTATCACGCCTTGCCTCTCCCTCTCTCTTTCCATCTCTCCTTCCATCTCTCTCTCTACCTCTCTCTCCATCTCTCTCTCCATCTCTCTCCCTCTCTCCATCCCTCTCTCCATCTCTCTTTCCATCTCTCTCTCCACCTCTCTTTCCATCTCTCTCTCCCTCTCTCCACCTCTCTCTCCACCTCTCTCCATCTCTCTCTCCACCTCTCTCTCCATCTCCATCTCTCTCCATCTCTCTTTCCCTCTCTCTCTCCATCTCTCTCTCCACCTCTCTCTCCACCTCTCTCTCCACCTCTCCCTCCCTCCCTTTCTCCATCTCTCTCTCTACCTCTCTCTCCACCACTCCCTCCCTTCCTCTCTTCATCTCTCTCTCCATCTCTCTCTCCCTCTCTCTCTCCTCTCTCTCGGTAGAAGAACGTGGTCGCTCCTTCTCGGTTCCGGCCTGCCGCTCTGGGCACTGACGTTTCTCCCTGAAAAGCTGTAAATATCTGAGCGCTGAGCTGCCGGGGCTGGTCTCGGAAGGGACGTGGCGTTAGCGGGGGAATGTGTCCCCAGTGGTAAGGGGCTCATTTCTTTCTCCTCAGCATCGAGGTGGTCAGACCAGTCGTCTTGGGACATTTGATCTCCCGGTCTCTGAGAGCGGGTGCGGCTCCCACAGCGGTGGCTGTCTTTCTTTGGGGGAAGGAATGTAATTTGGTTAGGGCTGATTTTTTAATGGCTGAGAGTCTGTTCAGGGAACCCACACTGCCCTGTAGAGTTTTTCCTTAAAAGACTATCCTCTATGAGAAGAGAGGACTATGCTAATTACCGTTACGCCCTGAGGCGTAATGACTGGCAGTGTAATGGCAGGATCACAGATCTGCAGGAGGGCCGGGCAGGGTGAGGGGCAGGGTGAGGCGGGGAATTATAAGCGGGCATGGAGAGCTAAGGAGGGGGCGGGGCAGCAAGCTGTGAGGGGGATGGGGGCCACAGGAGGGGGTGCAGCGGGCGGAGAGCTACAGGAAGCAGCAGCGAGCTGCTGGCGCACAGATTTGTGTGCAGGGCTACTAGTTGCTCCATCTTCTGCTCTGGGTCCCACTTGCTGACACTCACGTCTTGACCTATGACCTTGCCGCCACCTTTTCTGAGGGGCTCAGCCTGTGCTTCTGAGGACTCCGCACAACACCCTGACCCCCTGTTTCTCGCTGTGGGAGAACTGCTGCCTTGCAGAGCAGGCAGCTCCCTGTCCCCACTCGGAGGCAGGGCCGGGCCGGGCCAGGCGGTCACTTAGCTGGTGCTCCGCCTGCTTATGAGGAGGCGAGATGGCAGGGAAAGCAAGGCGAGGCGTGGGGGTCTGGAGCACTAAGTGGCTGGGAGCGGGAGCCATTAGGGATGGAAGGTGCTCTTGGAAGGAACTGCTCTGGGCGAGATCGCTTACTGCACGGCCAGCCCAGCGCACGCCTCCATCAGAGTGCACGGCTCAGAGCAGCCCTCTGCGGTATCATGAGGATGGGAGTCACTGATGGGGTTTCTTCAGCCAGCACTCTCCGGAGCAGCTAATGGGCGGGTCCCTGCAGAGCCGCCAGTGGCCTGGTCCCCAGGGTGACAAGGAGGGCCGTTTGCTGTTGACGATCCTGAAGGCAGCTTCGCCCTCCAAGGCCGATCTCTTCCAACTGGACGCCATAGCGCCTCTCCTTCCTTCTCAAGAAACAGCAACACTGTCCACATAACAGACATGCTCCCTGTACGAGAGGACTTCTTGGCCAGGACTTTATTTTTCCAGGAATATGTCCATTTCTTGCAGGTTGTCCAATCGGTTGGAGTTAGAGTTGTTCATAGTGTTTTTTAACAATCCTTTGTATTTCGGCGGGGTCTGTTGTTATTTCTCCTCTTTCTTTTCTGATTTTGTTGATTGGGTCTTCTCTCTCTTTGCTTCTTGGTGAGCCTGGCTAGAGGTCCATCAAGCTTGTTTATCCTTTCAGAGAACCATCTCTTGGTTTTGTTGATCTTTTGCATTGTTTCTTTGGTCTCCATGTTGTTTATCTCCTTGGCCCTGACTTTAAAATGTATAATTGGGGACTTTTATAAAAAAGCAATTAAAAAAAAATATATATATATATAATTGATTTTTTTTTTTTTACAGAGAGGAAGGGAGAGGGATAGAGAGTTAGAAACATCGGTGAGAGAGAGACTTCTATCAGCCGCCTCCTGCACACCTTCCACTGGGGAGGTGCAACCAAGGTACATGCCCTTGACCGGAATCGAACCTGGAATCTTTCAGTCTGCAGGCCAGCGCTCCATCCACTGAGCCACACCGGTTTTGGCTAAAAGAACAATTTTTATCTGACTTATTAGGTTTTATTTTAATAAACCCGAGGAAGTGGGGAGATTGCTGGTATTTTCCTCCCAATAATATACACATTAGAATCGCGGTGTTATCAATATTACCTGCATTTGTTTACAGCTGGGACGTATATCACCTCGCCCAAGGAAAACAAACCAAGATGGGATGGGTTCCTGGATTTGGGGGTAAAAAATAATGCATGTTGCTAAAACACTGAAATTTGCAGTTTGACCACAGCTCAGACCTTTGGTTTTATTGCCCATATTTACATACAGTGTGTGATACAATAAAATGGAGCTTGACACATGCCTCCAAGTATTTCACCGGCTTCCCACTCGGCGTGGCTCTTCCGGAGTGCCTCACCTGTGGACGATGCCCATACTGTGGTAATTACAGTGGTACCTCGAGATACGAGTTTAATTCGTTCCGTAACTTTGAGGCGTGGGAAACTATGAGACGCTCGCATCACGGTAAATGGGTGGGTCGTGTGCCGCCGGCCGATCCGCGCGATGACTCCTATCTCAACTGTTGCTCGTATTTCAAAGCAAAAATCGCTCGCTTGACGGCTCGTATCTCAAAAATCTCATATGTTAGGGCACTCGTATCTCGAGGTACCACTGTATGTCTGTTCAGAGTTCAAGGCGTGTCAAGTGATGCACCGGGTCTAATATCCCCACTGATCCGCCCACCCGGCCTGCACGCCACGTGTCTCTGTGCTTCTCCCAACCCTCCCGGCTCTCCGGGCTATTCCTGACTCCCCCTCCCTAATTTCCGTTCGGAGATCATTACAGCCACTCGTGCTTCGCTGCAAGGTCAAACCCCCTGCTAAATGGACTGGCAAATGCAGCGAAGATGCCACTCAACACCGCCTCTTCCCGGGGCAGCCGTGGCTGCAGAGGCACGCCGGTGCCGGTTCTGGCCCATTGCCGCGGCCCGGGCCCGGGACCCTCTGTCCCACCGGGAGCCAGGCGGGGCGGGTCCGGCTCAGCCAGCGCGCGGGGCCGGAGAGTGGTACGTGGTGGCTGCCCCAGGGAGGCCCGTATGGCGTGGCAGCCTCAGGAAGCTGGAAGCTGCAGGAGATGAACGCGTGTGGGTCCCTCTCAACCCGGATGTGGGCGCCCGGTGTGAGGGAGCCAAGAGCGGGCGCTCTGGGGGCTCTGAGGTCAGGAGACGGAGCCCCCGTGACGGACGGGTGCCTGTTGGACAGAAGAAATGAGAGGCGATCTCCCCACCACGTGGGAGGCAGAGGGAGGCGGCTGTCTGCCCAGCGCGAGGAGGGTCTCATGAGACACGGAACCTGCCAGCACCTTGACCGTGGCGTCTCCGCATTGGGGACCGGGGAAAGGATTGCTGATGGAGTCCTCCCCCTCCCCCCCTTGTCTGTGGTTCTGACCACCGCGGCCTGGCCCACAGGGACGGAGGCTGCACAGGCAGAGCGGCGGCTGTCTCCGTGGTGAGAAGGCTTTGCCACCATGTACCAAGCATGTGCGCTGGCTGAGCCGGACCCGCCCGCCTGGCTCCCAGTGGGTCAGAGGGTACCAGGCCTGGGCCGAGGTGATGGGTCAGAACTGGCACCGGCGTGTCTCTGCAGCCACGGCTGCCCTGGGAAGAGGCGGGGTTGAGTGGTGTCTTCGCAGCATTTGCCAGTCCATCAGCTGCCCCCCACAAAGGCCCCTGTCTCCCAGACACAGTGCCTGTCTCCCAAGGGGGCTCAGGAGTACCAGTGACACTCCCTCACCTCACTGGACGCCGAAGCTGAGAGGGCGCGTCCGGGCCAAATGAAACTTCTGGCCAAGGCAGCCGCTTCGGCGAGGTCGTCTGGGGGGGCGGTGTCTTGGGGGGACGCTCGCTTCCTCTGGGCTCGGAGCCCGGCCCTGCCTGCTTCCCAGGAGAGGCCCCGTCGGAGCGGAAACAGAGGCTTGGGTTTCTTGTCCTCCCACACAGCACGCTGCTTGGCACGCGAAAGGCACCGGATAAATTCGGGGTGACATCATCTTTAAAGCGGAAACATCCTCTCACGACCTGTGCGTGTTACATGGCGAAGAAGCAAGACCCAGCGCTGTCCTCACGGATTGGACCCCGTCCGCGGGCCGGCAGGTCTTCCTGGGACCGCCGTCCAGATGTTCCTGCTTTTAGCCAAGACCAGACTGGTGTGGCTCAGTGGATAGAACGGCGGTCTGCGGACTGAAAGGTCCCAGGTTCGATTCCGGTCAAGGGCATGTACCTTGCTTGTGGGCACATCTCCAGTGGGGGGCGTGCAAGAGGCGGCTGATTGATGTCTCTCTCTCATTGATGTTTCTAACTTTCTATCCCTCTCCCTTCCTCTCTGTGAAAACTCAATAAAATATATTTAAAAAAAAAGATGTTCCTTCTTTTATTCCATCGAGATCGCCTCCCTGTCTCCTCTCAGACACCGCTGCGCTGGCCGCCGCATCCACACCGTCTGACGGACTTCAGAACCGGGGCTGGAGCCACTTCCTGAGGAGGAGGATGGCGCCGGCCCCTGGGTCGCCGGGGAGGGGACCCTGTGGAATCATCATCTAGAAGAAACAGCTGACTCCTAACATCCTTGTCACTGCAAACACCGACTGGCTCCCTCATCAGCAGCCTCGGTGATGCACGCTCTTTGCCTGCGCCTGTGTCTGTGACCGAGACGTTTACAGACTAGGCCCGGCTCGTGTGGCTCTGTGGCTGAGCGTCCACCTCTGAAGCAGGAGGTGACGGTTCGATTCCCGGTCCAGGGCACAGGCCTGGGTGTGGAGGCTCCATTCCCAGGGTGGGGCATGCAGGAGGCAGCCGGTCCGTGATTCTCTCTCCTCCTTGGTGTTTCTCTCTCTCTCTCCCTCTCCCTGTCTCTCTGAGATCAATAAAAAGTCTATTTTAAGCCGAAACCGGTTTTGCTCAATGGATAGAGCGTCTGCCTGCGGACTGAAAGGTCCCAGGTTCGATTCCGGTCGGGGGCATGTACCTTGGTTGCGGGCACATCTCCAGTGGGGGGCGTGCAAGAGGCGGCTGATTGATGTCTCTCTCTCATCGATGTTTCTGGCTCTCTCTCCCTTCCTCTCTGTAAAAAATCAATAAAAAATATTTTTACAAAAAAGTCTATCTTAAGAACAGGAGTCTACAACCCCAGAGGGGAAGGGAATGCTGAGCGGGTCCCCCTGACTTGGAGAGAGAGACCTGCTCTGCGGCTGTGGAAGGTCGGCCTGCTCAGAGGAGAGGCCCCCGCTGTGCCCGCAGGAGGCGAGGCCTCCACGCGGTGAGAACAGAAGCCGCGTGTCCAGTGCCAGTGGGCGGGTGTGGCTGGCGGCTCAGTGCTTGGCGATGCTCGATCCCGGGGTGGGGTGGGGTGGGGGAGTGTCAGGAGCCCCAGTGCTCCAGGTGGGCTCCCCATTGTGACGTTGGCTGCGGGTCCCAGCAGCCGGAAAAGCACGGGACGCAGTATTCCCCAGCTCTGCTGTGCCCGCGTCCCGCAGACGGGGCGGCGTCCGTGGTGAAATGTCTTCGCTCCCTGTCTGCAGGCTGGACGTGCAGATCAAGGAGTGGGCAGGGCTGGTCCCTCTGAGCTGTGCGGGGACCCGTTCCACCCTCGCTCCCAGCTCTGAGGGTGCTGGCCACCCTTGAACTTGTAGATGGCGGTGGCCCTCGTGCCTTCCGTGGCACCGAGATTGCCCAGCGCCCTGGCCCGGCTCGCTCCACGTGTCCCCTGGGATGTATGTGTCCTGGGCCCACCTGTCGCACGCTGCTTGCTCTCTGCTGTCTCCACCATGTCTGACTCCTTTGGTACCCGGGCGGCGGGTCCCTTCTCCTTGCGAAGCATCTCTACCTCGTGCTCTGTGATGCCGGAGGGGACACAGTGCCGAGAGGCGGGGGGCAGGCAGTCTCTCTCCTGCACACGCAGAAGCTGGGCAAGAAGGGAAGAGCCAGCAGGAGGGGCAGCTGTATGCAGGGACCCGGAGATGCTCGCAGGATAGCAGGCTCCTGGGCGCGGTGGTGCTCGCAGCTCAGATTTGACTGCGGGGCCTCAGGAGCCGGGGTGCAGGGGACAGGATGCGGTGACGATCCAGACAGCGGAGGGAGCCCCGAGGGAGGAGTCCAGAATGAGGGGTCCTGGCTGCAGCCCTTACCTGGCCACGTGGGCAGAGCCAGGGACCAGGTGTCAGCAGGCAGCTCACGGCGAGGGGATGGTCTGTCTGACGGAACACGCTCAGAGCACGCACATGCGTGGGAGGGACCCCTGAGATGCCAGTCCACAGATATGAGACGATGCTGCCATGTAAGGAAATGGTGGCCGTACAGAGGCCCGTGTGGATGTCGGGTTCCAGGGTGTGTGTGCGAATGGAGACCCCTAAGCCCGCTCTCACCTCCTGTATGGAGTTTTCTGGACGTTGCATTATTCACAGGCCGTGCCGGGAACCCGTGGCAGCCCACAGCGGGGCGGGAGGGAATGCAGAGCCAGGCTCCCTGAGAGCTGCACGTGGCCCGGCCACAGACATGCCACCTGCCAGGCCGTGCCCTTCACTGCGGGGCCTCGGCACGCCCACAGCGGCAGGGGAGCGTTTCCCGGTGAATGCAGTCGGCACGGGAGTCGTTTTCAAACTTTATTGGGAAATAATTCTAACTTGGACGGCAGGTGGCAAAATAAAAATGCCTCAGAGAGCACACGATACTCTTGTGACACCTTTTAACCACGTTTGCTTTATTTGTGCACTCTCTCTCCCCCCCACACACATACACACACACATCGCACAGGCACCCCCTTTCTCTGACCTGTTTGTGCCCCTTACACACATCCTGGCCTTTCCCCGAAGCTCCTCCCCGTGCCATTTCCTAAGAGCAGGTTCTTCTCTTACATAACACCCTCCGTTATCACCCTCGGCACATGTGACCTTGATAACACGTGTTATCTAATCTACCATGTGTGCGTGACCCTGTCCGCAGGCCCATCAGTCCTCAGAGCGTTTCCTCTCTGTGGGGAGGGGGTGGGGAGGACCCTCAGGCCAGGGTTGCACTTCACCGCCCTGTCTCTTGGGCCGCCCGTTGAATCCGGGACCTTTGCGCGGGCTTTCTCTGTGCTTAGGACGTGACCACATCTAACTGATTTCAGTGGAACGTGTCTCGCTGGGGCTTCTCTTACGTTCTCTAGGGAGCAGACCGGTCCCTTTTCCAACACTGAATAGCCCAGGGCAGCGGGCGCCAACCTTTCGGACCTCATGGACCACCCGTGTCTGCAGACCACGGATGGCAACAGCTGGGGTAGGGGGATGTTGTGTCCTCAGGATGCCATGTCTGGGGACATGTGCTGGCCATCCATCCTCATTAGTGATGTGCATGGTCAGGTGTGCACATGGTGGATGGCTGTGCATGGTCAGGTGTGCACATGGTGCATTGCTGTGCATGGTCAGGTGTGCACATGGTAGATGGCTGTGCATGGTCAGGTGTGTACATGGTGCATTGCTGTGGCATGGTCAGGTGTACACAGGATGGATTGCTGTGTATGGCCAGGTGCACACAGGATGGATGGCTGTGCATGATCAGGTGTACACATGGTGGATGGCTGTGCATTGTCAGGTGTACACAGGATGCATTGCTGTGCATGGTTAGGTGTGTACATGGTGCATTGCTGTGCATGGTCAGGTGTACACAGGATGGATTGCTGTGTATGGCCAGGTGCACACAGGATGGATGGCTGTGCATGATCAGGTGTACACATGGTGGATGGCTGTGCATGGCCAGGTGCACACAGATGGATTGCTGTATGGTCAGGTATACACAGGATGGATTGCTATGCATTGTCAGGTATACACAGGATGAATGGCTGTGTATGGTCAGGTTTATACATGGTGGATGGCTGTGCATGGTCAGGTGCACACAGGATGGATGCTGTACGGACAGGTGTGCACATGGTGAACTGCTGGGCATGGGAAAGGATGACGGCATGTCTGTGTGAATCCTGCTGAGATGGTGCCAGCTTTTCAACGTGCCAGGTGGACTGGCCGCCTGTTGCCAGCCCCTGGCTGAGCCCAGGGTGACTAACTGGCCTATCTCCTCCAGGACTCAGCCCCCAGGTGCTGCCACCGCTTGTAGCAATTAGAACGCACTGTGTGCAAAGACCAGAGTGGTGACTGAACCGATTAAAAGACCAATTGGTGCCCAGAGTCTCAGGGAAGCGGCTCTCTGTGCTGGGGGCAGACACTCCACCCGCCCAGAGGGCTCCGCGCTCAGGAGCGTGTGCTTCGGTTCTCACTCTCCTCCTTTCAGGGCTCTGTAGGGTGCAAATATCCAACGGGGGGTGTAGTCAGCGGGCTGAGAGCACAGAATGCTCTCCTGCAACGGGATTTCCATTGGACAAATGCAGTGGGCTGCTAGTAATGCAGAGAATTACTAGGAATTACATAATTATAATTAAGTAAAAAGGGTGAAATGGGCTTCTTAGAATTTATGCTGAGTTTATGCAAACACTTTCAGTTTGGCTGTGATATAGTACATGCAAGCTTGTTTTCCCACCAGTAATCTATATATGTTTCCCCACCAGTTATATATAATTGGTTTGGATTTCCTGTTATTGTTTTTATCACCTAAAACGTCCCAGTTTGTTCTCAGTTTTTCTTCATATCCTGGACTTTCAGCGCATGTGTACCACAAACTACGTGTAAAGCTTTCCATGCAATGGATCTTGTGCAGAGTTTTGTAGTTGACTATGGGACGGAGTGAACACCGAGTATGTTGAATTTCCAGATTTCTAAGGTGCAAAACTCCAGGAGAGACCTTCTCAGGAGGTGAGAAACTCCAGGAGGATTTTTCAAGGTGTAAAGTACGAAGGACTGTAGTTAGCACGTCTGAGAGCGTTAGCAGACAGCAGAAGGATATTTCTCTCTGAACGGACATCCATGTCTCTTAAAGAGCAAAGTGAGATGCTTCCTTCTGCTCTCCTCCTTCCTCTTTCTCTCCACCCATCACATGCCTGCAGTCTCCGCCCCAGAGAAGCCGGAACCCGGGCCTGGGCCAGACCTCCGCGAAGATGCCCGGACACCGGTCCCAGGCGCTGCCCCAGCCGCACAGTCTCCCCTCAAGTGCACGCAGAGGCCGGGGGAGGGTGCGCATGGAAAAGCACAGTCTCAGGTCCAGGTCCTCGGGAAGACGCGGCAGAATTGGGGACGGATAAACAGCAGCTGGAAGGACTTGGACCCGGGACCGTGGGCCAGGTCATTTCCCTGTGCCTGGTTATCAGACCACGGCACAACCGGGATAGTCAGGACGCACATTTTCAGAAACAGATTGAAGTTAAAAGACCTCAAAGGGGGAAAAAAAAAATCAGAATCAGACTTTTGCTCTTATTATTTAAAATTTCACATTAAAGCACTCAAAAAAAAAAAAAAAAAAGGTTTTCTGCTTAGAAAGGCAGGCCTCAGCTATGCAAACATTATCTTATCTGTTCTACTTTTCCTCCGAAAACTCCAGACACAGAAAATGGCATTCTTCATATGTCCTTTCCCAAGTAGCTTGTTATTTTTGAAAGAAGTAACAGAACGTTTTTACTTTTATGATTGCTTAGTGTGAATGTATAGTTTACATTTTTGGGGGGTTATATTTTTCCCGTCACTAAACAATTCCGGACGATGAGGGCCAAACAAAACCGAATATAAATAATTTAGTTGAGTTTTTTTTTTTCTTCTTGCAAACATGTTTAAACTCAAGTTTAAAAAAAAAATGAAGTTGGAAGACTTCTTAAGGATATAAATGTATATCCTGTCTTCTCCCGAGCACACAGAGAATTATTTGAAGCCCTTTTTCTCTCGCACGCTATTCTTGGCGGCTCCGGGGGAAAGTCTGTCCGCTTGTCCAGACACATTTCAGCCGCAGGACCCAGCTCCAGGAGGCACTTCGAAGGCCTGTGACATAAAGGGTCTGTGCAGCCCCGGTTCCCACGTGTCTGTCCCTCTACTGCACCCTCTGGTCCCAGGAACACTGAGGTCTGAGGTGCTGTGCGGGCTGGAGACCGGGTTCAATGGCGCTTTATGTCGACAGTAAGAGGGACGTGGAGCGAAAAGGGCGTCACGCATCAGGGGTGCCGGGTGGGTTGGATGCCTCACCGACGCTGAGAATCGGCGCTCTGCTCTGTCCACAGACTTTCTGGGCACAGCCGTCCAGTGGGCTCTGTTTTTGTTTTTTATTATTTATTTGTTTTTTAAAACACATTTTTATTGATTTCGGAGAGGAAAGGAGAGTGGGGAATAGAGAGAGAGAGAGACATCCATGATGAGAGAGAATCATGGATCGGCAGCCTCCTGCTCACCCCATACTAGGGACAGAGCCTGCAGCCCGGGCCTGTGCCCTGACGAGGAATAGAACCGTGACCTCCTGGTTCACAGGTCAATGCTCAACTGCAGAGCCACGCAGCCGGGCCCAGGGTGCTGTTTTGTCCCCAAGTGTTTTCGACGAGGACCAGAGCCCACACCAAGGGGGAAGAGTCCACAATGGACATTTCCCACCGGTCAATGACACATGATACACCCCCACATCCAGGTGCAGAGTGTGCCGTGTGCAGGGGATGCAGGATACACCCACACGCCCAGGTGCAGAGTGTGCCGTGTGCAGGGGATACAGGATACACCCACACACCCAGGTGGAGAGTGTGCCGTGTGCAGGGGATGCAGGAT
>PVJN01031005.1:0-25184 GCA_004026805.1 Lasiurus borealis | reverse complement strand
AGCCACCTCAGTCTAATAGTCTCCTGTTTAATGAATTTAACAAGGCCCAGAAAGGACACAAGACATCAGTCCGCTATTCATAAAGCCACCTTAGCCCTTTCTCTTAGGTGTAGGCAGGCTGGACTTTCCACACCTTGTTTACTCACTCAAGTGACCAGCTTCTGCTTCCTTTCAGGTCATCCCAAATGTTTCACTGCCCTTGTCAGTCCCTAGCTAAATGGCTCACCCTAAGAAGAAAGCCATCTTACTGTCCTGTGTGTGACATGATGAGACACCCTTAAAGCAACTGTCTTCACCTGGAGGTTAGGATCACAGGCTTCAAGGACAGAACAGTTTTCAAAAACAACAGTTGGTGAAAGGAAGGATATTTTTGGTGAATGTTAAAGCCTGCCTTTAAATACTTTAAATATCTATCTATCTATCTATCTATCTATCTATCTATCTATCATCTACCTACCTACCTACCTACCAACCTATCCATCTATCTTCTTACCTACCTATCTACCCAACACAAAAGTGAGTGTAGATGGTGGCAAACCAGGACAATATAACTATTCAAAGGGTTAGCTAGGCAAAGAAGTAGGCAGAGTTGTCTTAGAAAAGTGGTTCTGGGAATCTGAATAAACAATATCGTGACTCCACAATTTGGGAGTAAATATTTGGCCCCAAGACACAACTAAACTACAGAACAACCATCATTCAGAACTGCCTAAAATATGGCTAAACTTCTGTTCCATAGCTAAGGATATATAGAAGAAGCCATCTCAAGACTGGTTGGAGGGATAAAGACTTGGAATGAGCTGGTCCTACACCCATGTGTGGTGGTCAAAATTTGGGAGGGATACCTTGGCTGTGGTGGTGCCCCTTGAAGAGTGAGGGGTCTAAGCCCCACGCCAGGCCCCCCAGCCCAGAGTTTATTGCTGGGAAAAGAAGTCTCCATACCTTCTGGCTGTGAAAACCAGTGGTGATTGTGGCTGAGTGAGATGGATGGCTGCTGGAATCCTTAAAAGGCCCACATACAGATTTACTTGAACTCACTCTCTCTGAGCTCCACCACCGGAGCAGAAACTCAAAAGGCACCAGGGCCATACAGGGAGGAGCTGAATTGTTCAGCATCAGGACAAGAACTGGAAGGGCAGCTTTCTCCCAGACAGAAGTGCTGACAGTGGCCATTGTTGCTTTACTAAGCCTTCCTACCACAGAGCTGTCAGATAGGTGCACACCTGGGACTCTCTCACCTGAGGTAGCACTATTTAACCTGCCCTGATGATTTCCTGAGGCCCCAACAACTTCCAGGCCCACCCACACCATTGCCAGTGGCTTTTCATACAAATGCCTTTTCTTGGTTCATCCTTCGATGTTTCCAAAATCACTCTAACAAGCAGTAACTGACATGGTGTGCACTGTACCTCGTGCTAAGTGGCCTGGCACTAGTAATATGCAGCTTTGGTTTACAGCTTGGCCTCTCCTGGCACCTCCAGGTCCAGCACAGGTAGTAGCCATCTGCTGATTGCTCTGTAGCTGATGCTGAGTGGCACTAGGCAGGGCACAGGCAGCAGCTGAATGTGGCCTGCACATCCCAGGAGACCTTGGAGCCTGCACATCCAGTGGAAAGCTTCAGACCATGCTGAGTCCCTCCATGAGTGACAGACTCAAGGAGCAAACTCAGAGGGAACCAGAGCCACACTGAAGCAAGTCCTGTTCTGAATTGTTTGTCCCAGCATATCAGATCTTTCACAGTGGTCAAGCCATGTCCTTGTATAAAATTGGCTTGTGGGAAAATCCTTCCCATTGACATGCCAACAGCAATAATGGCTCAAATACAATAGGAGGGAACATGAACTGGGTCCTATAGGACACCTCCAACATTAGACCACTGTACACCACAGCTCTACCAAACACAGAAAAACAAACACAGAGGATGCAGAAATAAGGAAACAAAGAAATGTCCCAGATGAAAGAACGGAACAATACTCCAGAAAAAGAACTAAATTCAATTGAGATAAACAATTTACTAGATGCAGAGTTCAAAACACTGCTTATAAGGATGCTCAATGAAGTTAGGAGAAGAGTAGATGCACTTAGTGATAGCTTCAACAAAGATTAGGAAACATAGAGACAGAAATTATAAAGAACCAGTCAGAAATGAAGACTATGTTAACTTAAATGAGTAATACATTACAGGGAATAAAAAGTAGGGTAGATGAAGCAGGAAATCAAATCAGTGATTTAGGAAATAAGGAGCCAGAAACTAATATAATGTATGTCAACTATAAAAAAAGAAATGAATTAATTTTAAAAATTGATGATTTGAGGACTTATAATACCAGTCTAGAAACAGACAGAATCTGATGACTGGCCAGAGTGCCCTAAAAGAAAGGCATACCTAAGTCGGGAATTAGATGATCAAAGTTTTATCTGAATATTCTAGAATGGCCTATTTTTTTTTTTTTAAAGAAAGAGCATTCTTCTTTATTTTTTTAAAAAAATATATTTTATTGATTTTTTTACAGAGAGGAAGGGAAAGAGATAGAGAGTCAGAAACATAGATGAGAGAGCAACATTGATCAGCTGCCTCCTGCACAACCCCCAATGGGGAATGTGCCTGCAACCAAGGTACATGCCCTTGACCGCAATCAAACCTGGGACCTTCCAGTCCGCAGGCCAACGCTCTATCCACTGAACCAAACCGGTTTTGGCAGAATGGCCTATTTTTGAGTAAACAATTTGCTGTCTCCCTTACCCTGGTGAAGTAGTTTTTGCTATAATCAGAAAGTCTGGCATGAAAATTGTTTGCCATTCATGGCTACATGAGGAGGAGAGTTGTAGGTATAGAAATCCTGCCTCTTTATTTTTAGGAAGACTCAATTTGTAATATTCTTTCCCTTAAAATAAACATGTATTTATCATAGCAAGATTTTGATGTACATATCAGCAGAATACATGACCTACATATAGGGAACATAAAAGATAACACTATTTCTAAAACCACAATCATAGCAGAGAGGTCCAAGACCCTGAGTGGTTCCAACTTGCCCTGTGGAGGGAGTATAATTTCAAGTGCCTGAGAAACCCAGTCAAGATGCTGTTGGTGTGAGCTCATGCCTTTGTGTGCACAGTGCACGTCACATGCCGTGTCTTCAGTGGCAGAAGGCCTCATGCTGGCAGGCCCATCAGGGAGAGACTAGGCTCCTACCAGGTGGAACTCTGATTTCAGTTAAGATGACCCAATTAGCCTTGATTCCAGCTTGGGCACAGGTGCTAAGGCTTAAAATAAAGCAGCAAGTGACTGTGGAAATCTGTCCCTACATACATAGGGTTTTATTAAAGAAAAATGTTGAGATTTTTAAAAGACTCTATTTCTTATTGGTTAAAATGTGGCCCCTGGACCTCACCCAATGCTTGGTTCACATCTCAGCTCCATAACTCTGTGACCTTGAGCAAGTTATCCTCTCTGCACCTCAGTTTCTCGTGTGCATGATTGCTGTGATCATAAAACAAGTAGCATACTGGCTGAGCCTGTAACAGGCTTTTGTCTAAAGTTAGTTGTTTTCATTAATGTGTATGACTAAACATGGGGGAAAATGCATGCTTTATTATTAATATGTTATTTATTACGTATTTATTTTACTTGAAGAGGGTTTGATTCAAGTTTTTGGTTTCTTTGAAGGTGTTTTAGAGATAAGCAACTTAACTTGTTAGCTCATATAGACAACTGTGTGTGTACAAATGTATATGTATGTTCATATTTGTGTTCATGAGTGATGGGTGTATATCATTGTGTAAATATGTGAGTGCATGCATGTATGTGCACATATTGATAAGTGTTTCTTGAGGCTACTGTAAATTACCATAAACTTGGTGGCTTAAAATAACAAATTTATGCTCTCACAGTCAAGGAGGCCAGAAGTCCGAAATCGGCATTCCTGGGCTGAAATTGAGATGTAGACAGTGCTGCACTCCCTCTGCAGATTCTAGGGAGGAAGCTGATTCTTGCCTCTTCCAGTCTATGGTAACTGATGGCAGTTGTTGACAATGATCACATCACTCCAACCTCTGCCTCTGTAGTCACAGAGAATTTCTTCTCTCTCTCTGTTAAATCTCTCCCTGACTCTCTCTTATAATAAAGACACTAATGATAGCATTTACAGCCCATCTGGATAATCCTAATATATAAAAACCCTGGGTTGTAATGACTGGTAATGACCGAGGCTTGACCAATGGGAAGTCAGTCCTGTAGTCAGTGCTAGGTTGCTATGGCACTGACTGCTGAGGGGGCTGTAAATCAGGACCAGAGGCCTGAACAGAGAAGCAGAAACTGATCAGTTGCTTCTGTGGCAGCTTTTGATCAGCACTTGCTTATCTCTTTCCTCTCAGTCTGGCCAGCAGCCAGACTTCCATTTCTTTCCAGGCCTCCACCAGGGCTGCTGATCAGACCCGCCTTTCTGATCAGGCCCTGTTGATAGGCCTAGGGATGCTGAATGGCATAGAAACTGATCAAAACCAAATTGGCTGGAAGAGGAGGGCTTTTGGGGGAGAGATCAGGCCAGCAGGGGAGGGCAGTTGTGGGCGAGATCAGGCTGGCATGGGAGGGCAGTTAGGGGTGATCAGGCAGGCAGGCAGAGGCAGTTAGGGGAGATCAGGCTCAAAGGCACGTCAGTGGTTAGGAGCCAGTGGTCCCAGATTGTGAGAGGAATGTCCGACTAC
The DNA here is from genome assembly GCA_004026805.1 of Lasiurus borealis. Lineage (NCBI taxonomy): Eukaryota > Metazoa > Chordata > Mammalia > Chiroptera > Vespertilionidae > Lasiurus > Lasiurus borealis. The sequence continues at coordinate 20,477 of PVJN01031005.1, read as the reverse complement.
TAGTTTAGGCCCTAATCCTTGTGGGTCCCCGATTGGAGAGAGTGCAGGCTGGGCGAAGGAACCCCTCAGCCTCCATGCACGAATTTCATGCACTGGGCCACTAGTCTAGAATAATATCTCCATCACAAAATCCTTAGTTTTTGAGTCATGACCCTTTTCCCAAATAAGATAATAGGTGCCAGGAATTAAATCCTAATACCTTTGGGGCCCACTTTTCAGGCTATTACTGGTGTTTATATGTGTGTGTTTACTTATATATGTATTTCATATGTGTGATGGGTGTGTACATATGTGTGCGCGCACATGAGTGTATGTATGTGTACACATGTATGTGCATATGCAGGGTAGCATACATAAACATATGCATATATGTAATTATATATGTATATGTGTGTATGTGTTTGAGTATTTTTTTATGAAAAACAGGCTATCCAAGCTCACCTTGGCATAAAATTTTTTAATGAAGTTCTGAAACAGGAATCAGTTAGAAGCCTGTTCTAATGAATGGGTGCTTTCTTAGCAGATGGTCAAATAAACACAATGTTTCTTCCTTCCCAGAAATCCTCTTAAACACAAAATTGTTGTCATTTGTGAGAAAAGAGCAACCTTGTTTAAATACTAGCAAATAAGCAATCACATACCTCTCTTACCTTTGTCTGAACCTTTGAAAGAGGACCCAAGCGGGAGTTCAACTTAATGAAAAATGCATTAGGAGTGGTGCTGATGGCACAGGGGGTCTATTACTCATTTTAATCTCCACCATCCAGATAAACATGCTCTGGTCTATGAACCCTGGCCTGAGGGAAGGCTTAATGACAGCGAGATAGTTGCCCTAAAAGAGGGACTTTTCCTCTTCATTTTAAAACCTACATTGCTGGTTGGTATATAGGAGAGACTGGAAAGGATAGAGCCATGGTTGCTTAAGTACACCAGTGCAACTTCCTCAGTGCCTAACATCTATTATATACGTAAAATATTATTTAATTATATAGTTGCATGTGTATACTGATTATTTTAAATATCTATGTATGCTACAAAAATAAAAAATAGAGCCCATCAAATTGTGAGCTGAATACTATGCTAGCTACTATGGAGGTTTATCAAGGTGATAAAAATATTGCATCTATCTGAAACAATTTATCATTTCTAGTGAGAAGTTAAATAGCAAAAATGTAGGCAGGGTGAATGTGACACACAAGTGCTATCTTAGTACTATAGGGGTTCTGTAACAAAACACCAAATTCCTTATAAATAACAGGAATTTCATGTAGTTCTGGAGGCTGGAAGTCAAAGATCAAGGCATCAGCAGATGTGGGGTATACTGAGAGGTTACTTCCTCTTCATAGACAGCTGTTTTGATTTTTTTATGTGTCCTCACATGGAAAGGGGGTGAGGAAATTCTCAGGTCTCTTTTCTTAGGGTACTAATCCCATGCATTGGGGCTCTGCCCTTATGATTGAATCACCCCTCAGAGGCCCAACTCAATATACCATTGCACTGGAGATTAGGTTTTACTATATGAATTCTTAATGATATAAACATTCAGTCTATTAAGTAAATGGAAGGCAATTCAGAGGAGGGAGAGAACCTATGGTAAGAGGAGCTAAGATCCATTCATGAAGTGGATGGTGTAACAACAAAGCCTTGCTATATGACTCAGAAATCAGTTGATTGAGTTGACTATTGGGAAGATAAGAGGAAGTTGGATAAAACATGGTGGTAATGATAGGAAAATGTAGGAAATAATGGAATGACATAAAATCCCATCTTTCTTTATAGCTTAGGCTACCTCTTGAACAGATTTTCTCAACTACAGCAGCTTTGAGTTTGGGTCACATAATTTCTTTGATGCAAGGGGCTGTCCTGTGCATTGCTGAGTATTTAGCAGCTTCCCTGACCTCTACTCTCACCAGATGCCAGTAGCACCCTGCCTTCCCTACTCTACCCCCAAATCCTGTCCATGTTGTTTCTTTGAACATTACCCAATGTCTCCTACGAGCAATACGGTCCCTAGTGGGAACACTGTTCTAGGAACCTGCCACTCCAAGATCAGCAGCATCAGTATCATCTGGGAACTCGCTAGAAATGCTGAACCACAGACCCCATCTCAGGCCCAATTAAAGACACTCTACGTTTTTTCTTTCTTAATCCTCTCCTGAGGATATTTTTCCATTGAGTTTTAGAGAGAGTGGAATTGAGAAGGAAAGACAGAGAAATATTGATGTGAGAAAAACACATTGATTGATTACTTTCTCCAGACACCCTATCCAGGTCCCCAGCCAGGGAGGAGCTTGCTTGCAACTGAGATATGTGCCCTTGATCAGAATCAAATCCGAGACTCTTTGATCTACAGGCCGACATTTTATCCACTGAAACAAACCTGCTAAGGCAAGACACTTTACATTTTAACAAGCTCCCCAGGTGATTCATATGCATATTAAAATCTGAGAACTACTTACTCAACAAAATAGAAGAATTATATGGTGAGATTGGTTGGAGGTAATCATGGATGATTGTGAACTTACACATTTTGTTACAAATTTAGATTTAACTTGGTAGTCAGTGAGGCTATATTAAATGTTTTCTTTTTATCATAGATGCATCCACTGACTTCAAACCCTCCGCCCCACCCTATCCCCTCCTATGCCATCTACCAAGGCAGAGCCATAGAGGTAGCTGTGACTCCCCAGACAGTGTAGCATTGGGAACACACAAGCCAGGAGCCCCTTTGCTGGCCAAATCCCACTATGAATGGGGTGCCCTGAAACCTATTGGCTGGGTTGTTAAAGAAGGCATGCACTTCCTTGGGGAATATGGGGTATTTTCCACAGCTGAGGTGGCACCACATCATAAAGATGCTGGAAGTCCCAGTAGTGTGGGAAAGAGAAAACAAAAGCTTGAAAAATACCACTGGAAAGTAAAAGAACAAACAAACTCTTACCAACCAGCTAAACAGTCCAAAGAAAGTACTTAATTTTTTTTTTCATTTCCTAAATACCCAGGCAGAGAAATAATTCATCAAGTATCATGAATAAACAAGGTAACAAGGTAATTCAATAAAAAGAAAAAAAAATCTCCAGAAAATAAACATAAAAATATGGAAGCTGTGATTTAAATGAGAGAATTCAAGATAACAGTTCTGAAAAAAAAAATAGTTCAACAAGATACAAGGAAACTCAAAGAGGGAGTTCAATGAGCTTAGAAATAAAATCAATGAACCAAAAGCAGTATTTTACTGAATAGATTGAAACTAAAAAAGAACCATCTAGAAATTTGGGAGCTGGAGAACTCAATAAATGAGATGAAGAATTAATTAAAGTTCAATAAATAAAGTGAACCAGTTGAAAGAATAAATTAGGGATCTTGAAGATAGAAATCTAGAAATGACTCAAGTGGAAAAAGATAAAGAACAGAGTTTTTTAAAAAATTATAACTGTCTGACTCCATTAAAAAGAGTAATAAAGAGAATCCAATATGGCGGCATAGGTAAACACCTACACTGCTGCCTCGCACAAAACTACAACTAAAAGACAGAACAGACATCATCCAAAAACCACAGGAAAGCTGGCTGAGTGGAAATTCTACAACAAGAAGGAAAGAGAGGGGCTCACAGAGACCCAGAGGAGCTGCAAAAAGCTAAGGTATGGAGATGTGTGCATGCAGAGAGCAGGTACCAGAGAACCTGGCTAGCTTTCTCTGGCGAGAGGGAAACAGAGACTCACAATGGCATTGAATCCCTTATCCTATGACACTAAGCCCCAGATCCAGCTGAAACTTATATGGGGGGAGTTTGGACTGTGAAAATGGAGAAGTGCACAGAAATTTAGGGGAGTTGCAAACGATCAGAAGTCTGCTGGTGCATATGGCACTGTGCCAGAGGACCGACTGCTGATTGTGCCACTGGCTTTCAAAAGTGGGCAGGAGACAGACCCTCCCAATTGTGCTATTTCTATCTCCACTAAACCCCGGTTTTGGGCGAAACCCTGGGGACCCAGACTCATATGATCCCAGAGCACAGGGGAGACAGAGTGGCAGCAGTTTAGAGGCACTGCGAGAGAGCTCGAGCACACAGGGACCACTCCAGCGATTACCCAGTCATGTGAGACTCAGGGACCATGGAGGGTGGGGGCCGATTGGAAGGCAAGGTGGTCCCTTAAGCCCTGAGACTCCGCCCATCCCAAGCTCAACAAAAAGGCTTTTGCAGCTTTGCAAGTCTGGTATCATAAGGCTGAATCCAACACAGAAGTTCTCCCGGCATAGTGAAAATGCTGAGACAAGGGAAGGGATCACAAACAAAAGAAATGGAGGAAAACAAATGACTGGATATAGAGTTCAAAACTACACTTATAAGGTTTTTCAAGAATATCCTAGTGAGTCCCAAGAGGAGATAAAAGATCCAACTAGAGATGGAAAAGGGCCAACTAGAATTTAAACATACACTGACTAAAATAAAAAATATTATCCAGAGATCTAACAGCAGACTAGAGGAAGGCAAGAATCAAGTCAAAAATTTGAAATATAAAGAATCAGAAAACACTCAACTGGAAAAGCAAGAAGAGAAAAGAATCCAAAAATGTGAAAATAATGTAAGGAGCCTCTAGAACAGCTTCAAGTGTACCAACATCAGAATTGTGGGAGTGCCAGAGGAAGAGAGAGAGCAAGATACTGAAAACCTACTTTAAGAAATAATGACTGAAAACTTCCCATATCTGGTAAAAGATATAGACTTACAAGTCCAGGAAGCACACAGAACCCCATATAAAAGGAATCCAAAGAGGACTACACCAAGACACATGATAATTAAAATACCAAGAGCAAAAGACAAAGAGAGAATATTAAAAGCAGCAAGAGAAAAACAGTTCATTACCTACAAGAGAACACCCATATGACTGTCAGCTGATTTCTCAACAGAAATGATGCAGGCCAGACGGGAGTGCCAAGAAATATTCAACGTGATAAATAGCAAGAACCTACAACCAAGAATACTCTATCCAGCAAAGCTATCATTCAGAATTGAAGGGCAGATAAAGAGCTTCACAGATAAGAAAAAGCTAAAGGAGTTCATCTACTCCAAACCAGTATTATATGAAATGCTGAAAGGTATTCTTTAAGAAGAGAAAGAAGAAGAAAACAGTAAAGGTAAAAATTTTGAACAACAAATACATATCCATCAACAAGTGAATCTAAAAATCAAGTGAACTGAAAATCTGATAAACAGAATAAACTGGTGAATATAATAGAATCAGGAGCACAGAAAGAGAGTGGACTGATAATTCTCAGGGGAAAAGATGTGAGGGGTGTACAGGGAGAGACTGGACAAAAATCATACCTATGGATGAGGTCAATGGGAGGGAGGTAAGGGTAGAGGGAAGGGTGGAATCTGGGTGGAGGGGAGCAATGGAGGGGAAAAAAGAGAAACAAATGTAATAATCTGAATAATAAAGATTTAATTAAAAAAAACAAAAAAATAAATAAAAAAAGAAAGTAATAAATATGTAATGAGTATGGTAAAAGGAGAAGAGAGGCAGGAGGGAACAGATAGCCTATCAAACAAATAATTAACAAGAACTTCCTTAACCCAAGGAAAGAGCTAACCCCTCAAATATAAGGAGCTAACAGAACACCTAATTATCTCAATGCAGAAGACCATCTCTAAGACACATTATAATAAAGGTATAGAAAGTTAATGGCAAAGAAAGAATTCTCAAGGCAGCCAGGGAAAAGAAGGCAGTAATATGTAAAAGAAATTCCATTAAATTATCATTTGATTTTTAAGCAGAAACACTAAAAAGTAGGAGAGAGTGAAATCAAATATTTAAAGAGAAATCACCAGCCAGGAATGATATATCCAGCAAAGTAATCCTTTAAATATAAAGGAGAAATAATGACTTTTCCAGACAAACAGCAGCTGAGGGAATTTATCACCATAAGACCTGCACTACAAGAAATACTGAAAGGAGGTCTTCTACCTAGAACAAAATACAAAATACAAAAGGAACCCAGCTGGTGTTTGCTCAGTGGTCGAGTATCAACCTATGAACCAGGAGGTCACAGTTTGGTTCTGTCCCAAGTAGATCCCAGGAAAGGATCTGAGGCGTTTATCTAAGGCTTCCCTTGAGATAAATTTTAACTGTGTAGGAATTGGGACATTCAAGTAGTTGCTGGTGGAGAGACTGCTCTGCATCAGCAGAACTGAGTGCAGGGTTAGGACCAAAAGGACCAAAGGCTTTGATTTTAAGTTTTAAGAGTATGCAAATTAATTCAATTAATTGCTGGCGGAATTACACCACATGAAACATATGCAGTTGCAAATCACACAGCTTTTTATTACGCAAAATCTTGAGCGGCTGCAGGTACAAGCTTAGTTAGGGATCCCTGTGGTGCTGTCTTCTGAGGTCCAGCAGCTGGGCTGGTGGGGTCCAGGTTCAGGAGGGCTGGCATTCTTCTCTCAAGAGCTCAGTCACATCTCAATTGGAGATTACTGTCCGTTCTTCCCGTCATCTGGCAGAAAAAGGAATGTGGAGCGTGTCGCTTGTCAGATCGACACAGGTATGGGCCTTTGTAATGTCTCAACAAGATGAGCATTGTTGGATGACAGGGGTACATATTTAATGCTTGTTTGTACCTGTAGCAGCTCAGGTGGCTATCAAAGATTTACTATCATAATTTATGTCAATGCACATATGTTAATCTTAAACATGGCGAGGGGGCTAAGGAGAGTAAGCCACTCATGTAAATGTTTATCTTGACACAAGTCACTCTGTGTCAGTTCAAATCCTTATCTCTGGGGTAAATATACTTCAGGGCAGTGGGGAATGTATCTTTAATATCACACTTTAAGTTTTAAGGGAATGTATCTTTAACATCACACTTTAAGTTGTTTTTTTTTTTAACTTTTTAAACATTCTTTAAGCATTTTTAAAACATTTCTGTATTTTACTACAACAGGTTCCAGTTAGGGCACATACCTGAGATGCAGGTTCGATCCCAAATAGGGGGGTATGCAGGAAGCAGCCAATTAATGATTCTCTTTCATCATTGATGTTTCTATCTCTCCCTCTTCCTTCCTCTCTGAAATCAATAACAAATATTTTTTAAAAAGACAAAAGAGTACAAAACTGTAAAATGACAAAAAAAAACAAAACATCACAACAACATCTAAAAACAGTCACAAGCAGGAAATTGAAACACTTGTTCAAAATAGGGTATTAAACACTTAAATCTAATATAAAAATTAAAGAAGGTAAAACTTTTTAAAGAAGGACAATAGCCATTGCAATTTGGAAATAAATGCACAACACAAAAAAGAATAATTTGGGACAGCAAAAACTTAAAAGGGGAGTGGGTAAAGGTCTGAATTTGCAAGGTAAATCAAAAGATAAAATGACTAAAGGAAGTCCTTAGACATCAATATCACCCTAAATTTAAATGGTCTAAATTCACCAATATAAAGTCACAGAATAATGGATTGGATTAAAAAACAAATTCAGCCAAAACTGGTTTGGCTCAGAGGATAGAGCATCGGCCTGGGGACTGAAAGGTCCCAGTTTCGATTCCCGTCAAGGGCATGTATCTTGGTTGCAGGCACATCCCCAGTAGGGAGCATGCAGGAGGCGGCTGATCTATGTCTCTCATTGATGTTTCTAACCTTCTATCCCTCTCCCTTCCTCTCTGTAAAAATTCAATAAAATATATTAAAAAAAAATTCAACTGTATGCTACCTTCTGGAGACACATCTTAGCAGCAAGGACAAACAGACTCAAAGAGAAGGAATGGGAGATGATATTTCAAGCAAATAGTATCCAGAGAAAATCCAGTGTAGCCATATTATTATCAGTAAAAAATAGACTTCAAGATAAAAAAAAAGGAACAAAAGACAAAAATGGACATTTTTGTAATGATAAAAGGGACAAAAATCAACAAGACATATCACTTACCAATATCTATGCACCCAACCTGGGACCACCAAAATATATAAAGCGACAACTATAATACTTTTCAAAATGATGAGTATGCAATGAAAGTGCCATTAAGAGGAAAGTATATAACATTACGGGTGTATCTCAAGAAACAAGAAAAATCTCTAATAGTCTACCATTTCACCTTAAAAAACTAGAAGAAGGAAAACAAATGAAGCCCAAAGTGAGTAGAAGGAAATTAATAATAATCATTAGAGAAGAATTAAATAAAATAGAGAATAAAACAAATTAGATAAAAATGCAACAAAGAGATGATTCTTTGAAAATATAAATAAAATTGACAAGCCTCTGGCTAGATTCACTAATGAAGAAAGAGAAAAACTCAAACATAATTAGAAATGAAAGAGGAGAAATTAAAATGGACACCACAGAAATAAAGGATTTATAGAAGAATACCATCAAAAGCTCTATGCCAACAAATATGACAACTTAGAAGACATGAACACACTTTCAGAAATATACATCCTTCCTAGAATGAATCATGAAGAGCCGGTAAAACTAAATAGACCTATTAGTTAAGAAATTGAAATAATCATTAAAAAACTCCTCAAAAAATAGAAGTCTGAGACCAGGTGGCTTTACTGGTAAATTCTACTAAACATTCCAAGAAGATTTAATGCCTATCCTTCTCAAAATCTCTGGAAAATTGAAAAAAAAAAAGGAATACTTTCTAACTCACTTTATGAAACCAACATTACCCTGATAATTAAATATAGAAAATATGATACATGTATATAATGGAATATTCCTTATTCATAAGAAAGGATGGAATACTGCATTTGCAACAATATGGATGAATCTTGAGAGTATCATGCTAGCCAAAATAAGTCTGACAGAAAAGGAGAGGAGCAATATGATTTTACTCATATATGGGATATGAAACAGAAAACAAAGGAACAAGCAAAACAAACAAACTGGTAGCACAGACAACAGTATGGTGGTTACCGGAGAGGAAGGAGGGTGGGGGCAGTTTGAAGAGAGTCAAATATATGGAGATGGAGAAGATTAGACTTTAGGTAGTGAGCACATAATGCATATATTACACACCTGTACACTTGAAATTTATATAATGTATCAACAAATGTCACCCCAATACATTTTGAAAAATTCCCATTATAGCCACTATTTCTTACTTCATGTTCACAGTCCCTTATCTTCAATTCTGAAATCAATCCCAAAGCTTTGAAAACCGGAAGAGTATGTGTCTGTGTATTTGTATAAAGTTGAGCAAAATTACTCTGAACTATACAGTCTTTACTCACCTCTAGAACATTCATCTTGTTTTTTGTTTTTAAAGAAATGTTCACATGTTTGGTTAAGGAGTGCCTCCTTGTACCTCACAAAGAGAAAGTTTTATCATCTTTCTAAAATTTGAAAAATTCTGAGTTCCAAAACATGTCGGCTTCAAGAGTTTTGGATGAGAAAATGTGGGCCTATAGCATTCTCAAAGACCTACTCAATGCAAAGAAAGTGAGAATAGGAGGCTATAATGATTGGGAAAGTGGAAATAGCATGATCACCATTTCCAAATGATGCCACACATTAACAGAAAACTCTTGAGAGTCCACTGAAAAGCAATTAGACATAAGTAAGATGACTGAAGCCAAGCAAGGACACAATGATTCTGGAACTAATCTTGTAAAGAACACCACTTAGTTCTTCAGTTTTAATGACTAAGAACTTGTCCTGATCTGGTACCCTAAACTTAGTAGCTAAGTTCCTGCCTGTACTTGTGCCCAGTATCCCACTTTGCCATTTTCTCCAAGACTCCCAGAGATGGCATATCTGACGCTGAACGGCAGCTCTGGGATGAAAGAGCCATAGCCTGCTCTGCAAGCTCTTCGGTCCAGCCTGCCTACCTACATGTCCATTCCTTGAGATGCTGGAATCCCAAGTGACTGCCTACCTGGATTCTGTCCCTCAGTTGTTCTTGCTCTTACCTCCAGGCCCTGTTTTCTCACTGTCTCTGGAAATTGCTGTCCTCTGTGACTTTATGAGTGCCAGCTTTGGAATGGTTTTGAAATGACATTCAGAAAGCTTTGATGAAACTACCTGCAGTGTGTGGCACATCATATAAACAACCTCAGAAATCAGAGGAACAAAATGGCACAGCTGTGCCTATGCTCCCAGCGAAGCTGTTGAGTTTGGGTGACATTTTAGATCTGACAGTGACTGATGATGCTTCTTGGGTATACCCTCTGAATCAGATAAAGCCATTCATTGTTTCTGTATCTGGTGTAACTAAGGCAGTGGGAACTATTTTGTATGGGACATGTTTGGGCTTCACACATGAGCAGGGGCATGGAAGGAATCTGTTCAGAGAGGCCACCTTCTGTCTTCTGAAATACTTTCTTCCTTCTTCCTCTTGCTCTCTCCCTTGCTTTGTTCTTCCATTTCAGTTTTCTCATCTTAAAAATATATATAATAATAGTATCTTCCTTACAGTGTTGATACAAGGATTAAACAAAAGTTGATATATTTATTGCCCTTTAAAGCCTGGCTCAAAGAAAACTTTTTTTAAAGTGTCTAGTTATTGTTCATGCCAACTCTATGTCAGGATCTGTTCTCAGAGCTATGGATACAAATATGAAAACACCAGCCCTGCTCTTAACTAGCTCTGATATTTGTAGATACTTTGTATTCATAGGATGTGCTGTTCTGGAGCATGGACTCCTGTGTGAGTGGCCTGGATTTGAGAGCCAGCTCCATCCCAACTCTCATGAATTATGTGACAAGTTCCTTAATCTCCAAATCTTAGTTTCCCCAAAGAGGATAATAATAATTTCTATTTCATCTATTGTTGAGTAATAAAGGACATAAGACAAGCAAAAAACTTAGAATCCAGAGCAAATAATAAATACCAAATTCCTGAATTTTCAGGTACTGCTGATAGCAGGTCCTGAGATGGTCCTGGGATAGGCTTTCCATTAGAATCCCCACCCTTATGGATGGGACAGGAAGGGGAGGGTGTAGGGTCCATTGAGCAGCCCTGAATGTGGGAAGTTTTTCAGTTGAGATACTTCTTCCCTAATGTGAAGGTTCAGTCTGGAGGGACCACATGCAAGAGACAGGGGTTCTGCAATGAGACAACCTGGTTAACTTCTCAATGGTTTTCCATTCTGTTTACATGAGTCTAATAATAATAATAACCACTAACTCACAGTTATGGCATAAGTCAACTAAGATAATCTAGGTAAGGAACCGAGTGCAGCAAACTAGCCTGATGTGCAGTAAGAGTTTATTTAGTTGGCAGTTGTATTGCTGTTGTAAATTTTTTGTTAGTATCAGATTCTTTGCTTGAAAAAAGAGCTTGCCTGCCACTGTCCTTCTTTGTTTACATTGTGATTCCAACAGTAAGCAACTGGGGATGCTGCCAATAGTTACCATCTATTAAGCATCAGGCATTTTCCCTGTATTACCTAACTTATTCCAAATGGCCACCCTGTGAAGTAGGTATTGGTTTTCCCTTTTCGATGAAAAAATTAGACCCAGGTAAAATAACTTGCCCAAGATCACATAGTTAGGATTACAACCAAACTCAATATGACTTTAAGTTTCTGTGCCCCCAAAATTAGAATGGGTTTTTAAAATGTTAAAAAGAAGCAAAAATCTTCTAATAATAATATATACCAAAGGGAAAACTTCATAAAAAATTCTAGGACCACCCAAAAAATCCTATATAATATATAAAAAAAGGCTACTATGTAAATCAACCGAACAGCCAAATGATTGGTCGCTATGACATGCACTGACCACCGGGGGGAAGCGTGTCTGCCCCCTGGTGGTCAGTGCACTTCCACTGGGGGAGCACTGCTCAGCCAGAAACCCAAAGCCAGTCTCATGGCTGGTGAGCGCAACAGCAGTGGCAGGAGTTTAAGGATGTCCTACTACTAGATGGGGGGGAGAGGGGACAGTGGGCCTAAACCAGCAGACAAACATCCTCCGAGGGTTCCCAGGCTGCAAAAGGGCTCAGGCCGGGCTGTGGACCACATCCCCTCTCCCCCTACCCCCCCAGCAGTGCACAAATAGTAATAATATAAAAATAAAAACATTAAACCACAGAGTAAGCATATTTTCCCTAATCTTCTGGCCACATCCCCAATATACACATCAAATACTGATATTTAAAAATCTAATACAATCAGTCAATGGAATTCGTAAAGTTTTGATCTCATTTAAGTTGTCAAATAGAAGAAGCTTCTAATACACAAATAAGCAAGAGAATAATAAAAATTGCATACAAAGAGCTCTGGAAATACCTGAATACAAATCACTTTTCTAAGCACAAGCTTCTCTTATCAATAAGTGTCTATGAAACACAACCTTTGACCTTCACAGCACTATAATAATAATGAAGGAAAGATCTTATGCTCATAATGATTAAGGCATTTAACACACAAAGTGAGCACTGGGGAGAAAGTCTTATCTTCATTATACCAAGTGTTATGCAATACAATGAACATAATCTCCCTTAGGTTTTACTAAACATCCAAGCTCTTTAATTTACATTATTTTATTCATTTGTATTCACCTTGGATTTACTAGAGAAAAAAAAATGCACTTCACAGTACTCACAATAAATGAGAAGGAAGGCATAGTTAACAAGACACTTTAATGGATCTTAATAAAAACCAGATGGGGTGAAGGTGAATATCAATTCACCCTGACGTTACAATAGCTAGTGACCAAATAATTTATGAGGTGAGAGCAAATGTATTCATAATTAGAAGATAATATTATTATTGTTTATATATGCACCCATTATATAGCAGGTAATATCTCACCGTTTTTTGGTTCGTATTCAAAACATTTTATAGAAAGGAAATTAGCCCATAGACTTGAGTATTTACCATGATGCTTTGCATAGAAGCATTCTATGAAACATATTTGACTGATTAAAGAGAGATGAAAATATTTCTTGTTTTAATCACATTATACATCAGATCTTGTGGGCTATCTTGGCATCTACTTATTTAACATTTATAGTTTTAATGTTCTCAAATGATGTGGTGAAGACATGTAGACTTACATCGTTTTTTTTGCTAAAACTTGTTTTTTAAAATGGTTTCTTTTTAGTAAAAATAAAGCATCACTATTTTAGGAAATGCAGCAAAATGAAGAAAAAGTGTTTGCAGTTGTATCATCAGGGAATAAGCAATATGTTCTCCAGTGTTTTTATGTATATGCATATATAAAATTTTTAAAAAAGCACTGGATTTTGCCATACATATGTCCATTTTTTTGTTTGTTTTTACATTGTATTTTTTCCACTGCTTGTCTTTCTCACTATTGAGGTTACAGTTTCCAGTGTTGTGTTTGGGATAAATGAAGAGCTCAAAAACCATTTGCTGAATAAATAAATGTATTAGTAAGATTTTTTTCATTTCATTAACATTTTATTATCATCATTTAAAAATATGTATTTATTGATTTTAAAGAAAGAGAAAGGGAGAAGGAGAGAGAGAGAAATAAACATCCATGTGAGATAAACATGCATCAGCTGCCTCCTGCAGGCCCCCTTGACATTTGCCTTGACATGGAATTGAACTGGTGACCTTTGGATACACAGGAGGAACCCCAACCAACTGAGCCACACCAGCCAGTATTCTATAGCATTTTTAAAATGTCTGCATAATATTCTCTTCCATGGATGTACTGTAATTTAGCCCAAATTCCTCTGATGTTACTAATTTTTATTAAATAAGCATTGATGTAGCAAGATGATTTTTAGAAATTCACTTGGACTTTTTTGAAATTGTTATTGTAAAACATAAGCAAAAATAAAAAGAATTTTGATAGCTATTATAAAAATTTCACCATATATTTTAAATATTTACTCTAGCATGTATAAAGTAAGAGTGATCATGTCCTACACTTTGTGTTTTGTAGGTCTTAAAGGGCAAGTATGGGGGGAAACCTAGGTAAGCGAGTAAGCCTAATTAATTGATCAGCATCTATGCCTCTATTTTTCCCAAGTGTACATTCTATGAAATGAATTAAATCACCAATACTTGGAAATTGTAAAAGCTATTAGAATGAGCCCCATTTGAATGTCAATAATAAATTGTATCCAGTGCCATTTAAAGGCCACTTTTTAGTCATTGAAAGCCCAACTCCAGTGACAGTCAGGGTGAATGAAGTTTCAGTAGACAAAGGCATTTCATTGTATAGTGTTGAGCAGTAACTTATCCTACATCTCATTTTAGAAAGCAAATATAGCTGGGGCAATAATCTATATCTCAGAGATGTCAGGTTAAAAAAAGATTTAACATTTCACAATAAACTACAAAGAAACAAAAACATTATGAAAAGCCACTGTATTTATTTGTGTCAAAGAAGGAATCTACAAGTAAAATAGCCATCAACCAACAATTGTGGTGATAATAACATTACATAATTCTACATTAACAGAGAAAAAGAAAAAGGAAACATGATTAAGAAATGGAAGTGAAGTGATTTTCTAATTTTCTCTTGACACTGAAAGGATGTAATTCATCATGTTGAATATGACCCTTTAAATAAGAGCGTTCCTTGTACAGTTCCAGCATTTCAAAATGTCCAGGGACTCCTTAAAAGTAATTCACTTGAGCTGTCAAGTTGGATAGAAAATGGTACTAAACAATTTAATTTTAAGAAGCATAAAGGAAACAAAGCCCCCAAAACTGAATAAAAAGTGAATTTAAGTGGTAGCAAAACAAAACACAACCCTATGGACCTGAGAAGTCCAACTATTATATATGCACAGAAACAGCAAAAACCAAGTCTGAGAACAGAGGTCATATTTCTAAACCCCTAAAAGTGATTTTCAATTATAAGAATGCACCTAAGAGATGATTTTTCAAAATGCCCGAGGAAGCAACTTACTATGAAATTACCAACACATGGATCTGAACATTGTGATGGTTAATTTTATGTGTCAGCATAATTGGGTTATGTGATGCTCAAATGGCTAGTAAAACATTATTTCTCTGTGTGTCTGTGAGGTTTCTTCTTTGAATCAGTGGACTAAGTAAAGAAGATCAGCCTGCCCAATGCTCATGGGCATCATTCCATCTGTTGAGGGACTGAATGGAACAATAAGGGCACATTTACTCACTCTGCTTAAGCTAAGACATCCATCTTCTGCTCCCTTCAGATGTTGGTAGTCCTAGTTCTCAGGCCTTTAGACTCAGACTGGGAATTACACCACTGACTGTCTACCCCCTCCTCACCCCCTACCCCCCATCCTCAGTCCTTCAGAGTTGAATTGAATTAAACAACCAGCTCTCCTGGTTCTCCAGATTAAATAGGGAAGGTCATGGGACTTCTCAGTCTCTATAATAGCATGCATGAACCAATTTCTATAATAAATGCGCATTCACATACACACACACCCCTTATTGATTTTGTTTCTCTGGATAACCCTTATACAAACAAAAAAAGCTTTCCTTTTATGGTGTATCTCCCAATAACAGCAAAGAGGGATAGCAATCTTAGAAAAAGTCTGTCAATTTTCTGATATTGCTTAAGCTGTCTATATGTTAATTTACAGTTTAATTCAGCTGTTACCAAATAGGCCTATAGTTATGATTCTATGAAGTAGACTCCTCATACATGGGGGTAAGTAGAATTTAAAAGTAAAACCTGGATATTTTTCAAGTTGGTATAAGGAACTAGAGTTTTGTTCTTCTAGAAGGGTACTTAGAGTCATATTCTCTATGCCCACCTCCCCATTTATTCTGATTTCTCTAAATTTACTTTGAATATTTGGTATATTTGTAATCCCCCCTCTGCCATGTCTGTGAGGAAATTACAAAAGTTGATTTTTCTTAAGGGAACTTAAAGAAGGGATTCCATTTTGTACAACATTAAGGACAGTGTGAAGGTCCAATAATTCTAGCTTTTATTCAGCAGATATTTACTGAGTGTTCTGTATTGTGTTATATACCTTATATTCATGAAGCTGCCATTTCAGTTGAAAAGCTAAAACACAAATAAATGAGTGCAAGCAAGACTAAATCAACTAATGAAATATTTGTAACTTGTGATAAATGATATAAAAGATAAGAGCAATGACCCAATATTGAAATAAGAAGGGGATATCTACTTTTTTAAGGTGGTCCTGGCCAGCGTTGCTCAGAAGGGTCACCAGTTTGATTTCCAGTGAAGAGCATGTATCTGGCTCCAGTTGTGGTGCCTCTGGGAGGCAACCAATCAATGTGATGTGTTTCTCCTCCTTTCTTCTCTCTCTGGCCTGTGCCCTCCCTTCTACTCTCTCTAAAAATTAATGGGGAAAAATATCCCATTAATCAAAAAAGAAAAAAAAAAGGGTGGGTGGGTGGGATATCTACTTTTTATAGGGTGGTGAAGGAAGGAAGTGTTCTTCAAGGAAGTGAAATTTAAGCTGAGAGTTGAAAGATTGCAGGATTTAGTCATCTGAAGAAGAGTGGATGCAGAAAGAGAGTCTGTACAAAGCCATGAAGCAGGTAAGTCCTGTTGTGTTTGCAAATCATTGTGGATGGGATAATGAGTGGGCAAGAGAAAGAGCTTGGATGGAACTGGTGAAGTAGTTAAAGCCAAAACATAAAGGCTCTATGAGCCCTGAGAAATAAATTTGGATATTATCCCAAATATAATCCCTTAGCAGACCTAATCAGAAGTATAACATAATCCTGCAAAATCTGACTTAGTTTTAAAAAAACGACTGGCCTCTGAGTATAGAATATAGTGACTATGGAAAGAACGAAGGCGAAACATTTTAAAAAGTTGTAGACATTTTGGCTAGAGGATGATAGTGGTATTAGCAGAGAAGATGGAGAGAGGTAGATTTCATTTGAGATATAATTTGATAATAGCATCAAATTCATTATGGGAAATAAGTTGTATATAAGGGTTAAGAGAAAATGCAGGCTTAAGAACTAAGATTTTGGCTTCTCTATCAGGATAAATAGGGGTGCTATTTTACTGAAATGTAGATGATTGTAGGGGCAGGTTGAAATCTATGGATTAGACAATAGAACAAGGTTTCCCCAAATTGCTCTGGTGATTATTCACGGGGGGTACTTGTTAAAAAATATATAGGTCCCATCCTCAGCTCACTGAAGCGGACACTCTCAGTGACAGGATGAGAAAGCCTTTGTCTTGACAGTCACGATGGATGATTTTCTATCATGAAGGAAGTTGGGAAAATACCCCACTAGAGAAAGGCTTCTCCATGAAAGAGGGTTCCCATATGATACAGTGCAAATTCAGAGGATAGGGAAATAAGAAATTAAAAGGTCATTGGGCTTTCACTGATGAAGACAAAGACCCTAATCTAAGTAGCTAGCATTACTATCTGCCATTGAAGAGTTCATTACAGCTTCATCCCAACGATTGCATTTGAATAGAATTTCAACATACTCTATTAATTTAATTCATTGTTTTAGTTAAGATTGCATGAACTGCTGTAACATATCAATTTGTAAACAATATACAGTGGTACCTCGAGATACGAGTTTAATTCGTTCCATAACCTTGCTCCTATATCAAGTTGCTCATATCTCAAAGCAAATTTCTCCATTGAAATCAATTGAAATGCCGTTAATCCATTCCAGCCCCCAAAATGCCACCCCAGTTGTTCTTGTTACGTGTTTTTGAATAAGAAAAATGTATTTATAAATGACAAATATTGTATAAAAACATAATAAAAGAGAATGTAAAGAAATAAACAGGTTTTATAAAGTGTATTTACCTACTCGTTACACTCTTAATGCTACTATTTATCCCTAAACTGAATGTAACTTAACTAATCTTCACTGAACTTAATTGCTACTGGTCTTTGCATTTTTGGCCAATAAAAAAAAAAAACAACAACAACGTGTCCAACGAGATTTGCCTCTTCCTCCCTTTCAGAATGTTTCTGAAATGGGTGAGGCAAGTTTCATTGAACAGCTCCGATGCACGACCAGTAGCAACTTTTTCTGAGTGTTTCTTTTCCACGAAGTGTGACAGCCTCTCCCACATTCCTAAGATCTCCTTTAAATCATTTGTAGAGATCTCTTCCACCTCTGGCACCTCCTTGAAACCAATTTCTTGGAGAACCTCTGCATGTTGCTGAGACTGCAACTCTTGTAACTCCTCCGTGGTGAGTTCCAGAGGGTGCTCCTCGACGAGCTCATTCACATCTCTCTCATCCACCTCCAGACCCATGGATTTTCCCAGAGAAACTATCTCCTCCTCCACTGGCACCTCAGGTTCGAATCCTTCGAAGGTTCTTTTGGCTACGGCCTCAGGCCACAGCTTCTTCCATGCAGAGGTCAAAGTCCTCATTGTAACACCCAGCCAGGCCTGATCAATAATTCTGAGGCATATCACGATGTTAAAGTGGTTCTTCCAGAACTCTCCAAGGGTGAGGTTTGTGTTCTCCATCACCTCAAAGCAGTGCCGGAACAGGTGCTTAATGTACAGCTTTTTAAAATTAGAAATCACCTCCTAATCCATGGGCTGCAGGATAAGAGTGGTGTTGGGAGGTAGGTAGACAACCTTTATAAACTTGTTTATAAACTTGCCTCTTGCTCGCTCAACTGGGACCTCCCTGAGACTCCAGTTGAAACTGCACTGCGTGCATTTCAACCCCTTGCTCTGCATGGTGTTATTCTTCCCTGACTACTGTACAAGTGTTGCTCCCTGGAGCACTTTCAAAAAACTTCTTGCATCAAACCCTGTCTCAGAGTCTATTTCCAGAGAACCTGACCCACAGTGCACACCTTAAACCTTTATTTTAACTTAATGCACATACTACCATTGTACTCCCATCTTTTGATGTTGGAAAAATGCCTTTTTGTTTATTACAGTTCTGCTTAGCAGAGATCTATTGTGGGAACCTCTTTCCACATCCCGCGTGGTTCAGGGTTCCCGGTTCAGGGTTCAGGTTCTGAAGGAGGCCGCACGCAAATGAAATGAGAGACTAGAAAACATTAATTTGGTGATATTGGGGGGTCAGGTGGGAGCCTTCCTCTAGTGGAAAGGACTGCCATTTGCTCTGGCATTTTTTTCCCTTTTATTAAGGCTTTGGGACACACCCCTAGCCTTTAGGCAGGAAATAACAAAAACAAATTAACATGAAACAAACAGATAGAGGTTGCTTCAACCAATAATGTTTCAACTAAACAGTGAGTAATCAGCTCTGACCTTTCAGAGCAATTAAGGTTGGCCAGCCTTCTGGCTTCCTGTTTACATCCATTTAGTGAGAACAATATTTGGTTTCCGACAGTCTATCATTTTGATGCATTAGCCCTAACTTAACTCATCATCTTCAAGTTCAAGTCTCAGTGTCTTTAAGTGTAGTGTACACTTAAAGACAGATGCAAGGCGGAGTACAGAATGTTTTTAGATTTTAAAGACTGTCTTATAGTTGTGTTACCACACCTAATTCCAAGCAATTTTTGTTGAGACACACCAATTCTCCCCAGATCATTCTATTTAGCCATAGAAACAATATTTTCTTTGTATTATCTAATTAATTAAATTACATACTTCCAGTGATATATAGAACTTGTATAAATAAGCTTGGGAAGAAAGAAAACTAAGTAAATTCACCTGGTGGATAGAGGTCAGCAGGTCATCCACTATAGGTCACAGCATCACTGGGTTGGAAGGCACAAAAGGCTAATCCACTGAATTAGGTGGGTAGACGTGTCAGAGATTCTATACCCACCCACTGAAAGATGCAAGGGAATCCATGACTTGATCCCCATCTGACTAATCCTGACTAATTGACAAAATGGAATTATACTGCTTCAGGAGATCTGGTTCCTTCCAGGTCCTTAATTCACAAGTAAAGAGATGGCAGGTAAGAGAGAGAAATGTGTGTTGGTGATAGCCAGTATTAGAAAGTACACTTTTAATTATTAGGTTCGTACCTTTCTGCTACACTGCACCACAGACCCAGACTGGAAGTATCAATTAGCAATTATAATTTATCCACAAATTGCAGACTTTTGATTCCTTGAAAGTAGCATTAAAATATTTATGTTTGATGCTCACTGGGATAGGAAGGTAATGTGTTCTGGGATTTGCTTAGTATTTCAGGACTGTAAACCACGTTTCCTGACACTCTACACAAGCTCAAATTAACTAACTACAAGGTAATGAGGATTTCAGTAAACTAGTCTATGTATGTAATTTTGAAAAAAGCTCTTTCTATTAAATAGTGAACATTTTGGTTTGGACCACATTATTATGGTGTAATGAATGCCAGTTCTCTGCACTATATCAAGAAAATACAAATTAATAATCAAACTGTTCTCTTTCTCTCTCTTTTTTAAAGAAATTACAGAAAGCATTTTCTTCCATCACTTAGTGGAACTGACAAGGAAAGGTATTTCTAAAACTATTTTTTGAGACTATATGTTAACTATAAAAATTCCCATCTGAAACAACTCCTCCTTTATTTTAAAGCTATTAAGTCAGTAGCCACCTTGGTTTAAAAATACTGAGCTTGTTTTTTAAAAAATACTTTATTATTAAAATATTGCT
>PVJN01031004.1:0-25037 GCA_004026805.1 Lasiurus borealis | reverse complement strand
GTGAGTGGCGGGGAGAGAAGGGGAGAAAGAGGCAGAGAGAGAGAGGGAGAGAGAAAGGGAAAGGTCACTGTGAGAGAGACACATTGATTGGTTGCTTCCTCTACAGGCCCCCACCAGGGCCAGGGACTGAGCCTGCAACTGAGATACATACCCTTGACCAGGAATCGAACCCTCAACTCTTAGATCCTTGGGCCGACACTCTAATCACTGAGCCCAACTGGCCACGGCAACAGACACAGTTTAAAAAATGGCCAATGAGCCCAGACAGGGTAGCTCAGTGGTTGAGCAATCGACCTATGAACCAGGAGGTCACGGTTCGATTCCTGGTCAGGGCACCTGCCCATGTGGTGGGCTCAGTCCCCAGTGGGAGAAATGCAGGAGGCAGCCGATCTGTGATTCTCTCTCACCATTGAAGTTTCTATCTCTCTCCCTTTCTCTCTGAAATCAATAAAAATACATATTTTTTTAAAAAAATGGCTAAGGAGCCCATGAAAAGATGCTCACTCTCTCTAGTCCTGGGAAAATGCAGAAGGAAAGCCATGGTGACATGCCATTTCACACCCGCTAGGATGGCTAAAATGAAAAAAAAAAATAGGCAAAAACCAGTGTTCACGAGGATGTTGGAGACTGAAGCCCGGCTATTGCTGGCGGGAGGCCAAACGGTGCCGGGGCTCGGGCGAAAGTCTGGCAGCTCTTCCAGAAGCCCGACAGTGCATTGCCATAGGACCCCGCCAGTCCGCTCCTCGGCGTGTGGGCAGGAGAACTGAGCCTGTCTATCCACAGACGTGTACACGCGTATTCATAGCAGCATGACTCAGATTTGCCAAATGTCCATCTATTGGTGAATACACAGAACGAGGCATATTAACACAATGGAGTATCGTAATTGAATAAATGAAACACGGATACAAAACACAGTATGCATGAACCCTGAACACATTAGGCCACGTGAGAGGAGGTAGTCACAAAGGGCCACGCGGTGTATGGTTCTACTGATGTGCAACATCCAGAACAGGCAAAGCCATAGAGATGGACATAGTTGATAAAGTTTACAGGGGCGGGAGGCAGGAAAACGGGGACTGATATCTGAAGGGTGTGGGCTTCCTTTAAGATGATGAGGTGGTCTCCGATTAGCTGGTGGTGATGGCTGCACATTGTGGTGAATGTACTAAACCACCGCATCGGGTACTTTCAGTGGATGAAATTTATGACTGTGGATTATGTCTCAATGAAATTATTAAAGAGTTAAATGGGTGGTTGCAGCAGAATGCTTGCAAACCTTTTGTTCCACTATATAAATTGCAAAGGTATCTGCAAATATATATATATTTTTTAATTTAAATTCTTTATTGTTTTGAAGTATTACATTTGTCTCCTTTACCCCCCATTGACCTCTCCCCAGCCACTGAAGTCTAATATTCTTTATTTAGCCAATTATTATGCAACAAATCTATTAGTGGAGGTTGCTCCCAATTTTTTAAATAGTTGTGATAAACTTTCTTGCATACAATTCTTCATGCACATCTCAAAAAGGTAAACACTTCCAAGTGAATTCTTAGACCTAAAACTCTTGAGCCAATGTCGTTCACATAGCAAGTCTTTTAGTTCTGATTTGCCAACTACTACTAATCCCTGACTGCTAACTCCCCACTAACACTAACCCCTGACTGGCTGCTAATTACCTGCTAACACTAACCCTTACTGCTAACTACCTGCTAACACTAACCTCTGACTGCTGACTAACACTAATCCCTGACTGATAACTACCCATTAACTCCTGCTGACTGCTAACTATCTACTAATACTAACCCCTGACTGCTAACTACCCATTAACACTAACCCCTGACTGCTAACACTAGTCCCTGACTGCTACCCACTAACTATGTGTTAGTGGGTAGTTAGTTGTAGGGGTTAGTGTTAGTGGGTAGTCAGTAGGGATTAGTGTTAGTGGGTAGTTAGTCAGTAGGAGTTAGTGTTAGTGGGTAGTCAGTAGGGATTAGTGTTAATGGGTAGTTAGTTGTAGGGGTTAGTGTTAGTGGGCAGTCAGTAGGGGTTAGTGTTAGTGGGTAGTTAGCAGTCGGGTTAGTGTTAGTAGGTAGCAGTCAGTAGGGGTTAGTGTTAGTGGGTAGTCAGTAGGGGTTAGTATTAGTGAGTAGTTAGTCGTAGGGGGTAGTGTTACTGGGTAGTTAGCAGTCAGTGTTAGCAGTGAGTTTGTGGTGGTGGCAGTGGTGGGAGTTCACTCTTGTGACTACCCACTAACACTTGAAACTTCACCTGTGGCTTGGAGTTGGCTCCTTCTTTCTGGTTCAACCGGAGCCACAAATTCCTGCACTTTCTAGTCACTTCCACCATGGGGATCCCTGGAATGAGGCTGCAGTGAGGGTTCCTGGACCGATCCCTCGACTGGCAATCCCTGCCCTCTCCAGGGTGTCAGCACCCCGCTCTGTGCGGCAAGGAATCAGTCAGGTGATTCGGAGGACCCCAGAAGAAACATCGGATTGCAGGCAGTGGGGGAGTTGAGAGGAGCAATGCCCCATGTAGCCACCAGGTGGCAGAACGAGGTGGCCAGGACCCTGGCTGGGCTGCCCGGCTCCAGGAATGAGACCTTAGTCTGTGTGGGTTCAGAGCAGAAGCAGGTTTCCCTGGGCCCCCGGTTTTGTTCCGGGAAAGCAGGATTTCCCATCATCCACTGCAGCATCTTCCTGCCAAATTCTCCTCGGGTCCTCAAAGGAATTTCCTAAAGGGAAGGAAGAAACAGCCTGGGTTCCTCTACACTGTAGGGACAAGGAGGCAAGAATAAAAATAAGGGGCTCATTTCCTGTCCATGGAGACCCCCTCAGAGATGTTGGGGAGATCTCCAGGGATGAGATATAACCTGGATGTGAATAAGAACACAGGGGTGTGGGGTTCAGACTCTCTGGGTGGTAGAAGCTCAGAGGACAGGGTGTGGGTGAGAGCAGGAGAAATCAGGGAAGGCTTCCTGGAGGCAGGGACCCAGGCTGGTTGAATAGACTCTAGACCTCCCCCCACCTTCACTCCCCAGGCCAAGCACCACCATCTACTGCTCAGGGAGCAAGAGTGTGGCTCATCTCAGCTTGGGGAGCAGTGCTTCGAGGAAGGGTGCAGCAGGGGAGAGTGGTGGGCACCACGCCAGGCTGTGCTCTTCCCAGAGGCTCCTGGGCTTTCCCGTGAGGCCGTGGCTCTGTGGCCGGGGACCCTCGGTAAGTGCAGTGCCAGTGGTGGTCCCTCGAGATACGAGTTTAATTCGTTCCGTAACCTTGAGGCGTGGGAAACTATGAGACGCTCGAGTCGAGGTAAACTGGTGGGTCGTGTGCAGCCGGCCGATCCGCGCGATGACTCCTATCTCAACTGTCGCTCGTATTTCAAAGCAAATATCGCTCGCTTGACGGCTCGTATCTCAAAAAATCTTGTATGTTAGGGCACTCGTATCTCGAGGTACCACTGTAGTTGCTAAGTCGCTGCTGGAGCCAGGAGCGCAGCTGCAAACACTCAGGACATTCGCACTGAAGGGGCTTCAGGTGTGGGAGAGGGCGGGTGAGGAAGCCGGGCCAGGTGCCAGCATTTGTGGCTAGTGTGGTGGGGGAAAGGTTTGGCTCTCAGACCACCGTTCAGTGTGCCTGGTGCTCCGTCCTCAGCATGACGGCGTGAACCGCTACGTCTCCTCCCGCAGGCGGCAGAGTGAGTAACCCTCCACGGTGTCCCTGGGCGGGGGGGGCAGGGGAGGGCGAGCTCCCAGAGACAGGTGACTGCCTGCGTCTTGCATACACTGTGCTACTGCCTCTCCCGGCCCGAGGGCCTGACTCCGTCCTCCGGCTGCTGGCTGCTGCCTTCCACGGGGCAGGCTTGTCTGTAGGGGCGCAAGTGGGGAAGGGGTCCCCTACCAGAAGGAGGAGGGTGGGAAATGGAAATCGTGGTGGGACCCTTAGGGACGGGGCTGCCTGCAGGGGGGAGCCAGGCTTTGGAAGCCAGCAAGGAGCTGCAAGCCGCAGATGTCCCGGCTGATTGATGGATGGATTGGTTTATTTTTGACCGTCTGTTCTCTCCCTTCTGTGAGTCTGTGTGTGGAGACTTCTCTTCTGGCGCTCTCCCTGCTCTGTGTTGCTCCCTGCTCTGTGTCTCTGTGTCTCTCTGTGTATGTGTGTGTGCGTGCGTGTGTGTGTGCGTGCGCTCAGATTCTCTGTCTCCCTCTCCCTGTCTCTCTCTGTGCCCCTGTCTCTCTCACTCCCCGTCTCTCTGCTTCTGTCTCGGACGGTCTGTCTCTTCCTCAGGCCCCGCTCCCAGCGGTGGGGAGTGACGGCAGCCCATCGGGCAGCTGGCCTGTCTCTGTGAGTGGACATGTTGTCTGGGCTGGCGGGAGGTGGCCGGGGCTTTCCACAGGCCTGCACACGGCCCGCTCCCCCATCTGTCAGAATTCTCCCCCAGTTCCCTCTGCCCACCCCACAACCACGTCGCTTTCTCTTTCCTCCCCCCTCCCCAATATCCCTTGCAGAACCAGGGTATATGTGTGTGTGGTGGTGGTGGGGGGGGGGGACGGGTGTGTGTCCTGGGACGACACAACCCCCGTTCACAGGCCTCCCTGCAGGAGCAGGCAGGGGCGGTGGGGGATGGGGGGCGGAGGGCTGGGGTTGACGGGCAGGCTGTTTCCCCGCCTGAGGTGTTGTATAAGCGCCCGCAGCCCCGCGCACATCCCCACGGTTACGGATGGGAGGGCTGGCCGTGGTGCCTCGCCGTGCACCGCGGTGGCCACCGCTCGGTGGGCCTGGCGTGGCGCGGAGGGAGCAGTTCTGGGCTCTCGCCGAGCAGACCTCTGCCAGGCAGGCCCCGCCTGGTGTCCGCGGGCCTGGGAGCAGGTGGAGGCCTAGGCCCGGGGTCGGCCTCTCGGCCTCCAAGCCTGGCTGACGCAGCACAGGCCGAGCTGGAGCTGCATCCCGGCCAGACCCCAGGCCCAGCCCCAGCCCCAGCCCCCCCACCGCCCCGTTCTCCATCTGGACGTGGGCCCAGCGGGCTCCTCACTGAGCACGGCCTCCGGCCTCCACCTGGGCCGGGCCTCCGCCTCTGAGGTCCCGCACGTCCCCCGCAGGCCTGGGCCAGGATCACGGAGTGCGGGGACGGCCAGGGGCCTACGCCCTTGGTGGGCGCCTGGGTGCGCGCTGAGCACGAGGCTGTGGGCCCCGGCCGGTGGGGCTGTGGGGTTCAGATGTTGTTGTGCCCAGAGTTCGGGGTCCCCAGTAATCCACCACTAGGGAGCCTTTTCCGATGCAAAAGCAAAGAGTCTGTATTCAAACCCGGGTGTGGCTCTCAGCCTCTTTCTGGCGCAGCAGTGAGGCGAGAGAGCGAGCCGGGCGGGGACAGTGAGTTCTATGGGGCAGGATAATTAGAGGGCTTAGGAAAGTGACGAGGGTTGGAAGTGACAGAGATTGGTCACTTGAATTGGGGTCTTTCTGTGGTTTAGCCTAATTAGGACCCTCGCTGTGTTCCTGGAGCTTCATTGGTCCTTTCAGGCGGTGGTCAGGAAGTTAGGACATGGCTGGCTCACCTGTGGCCCCGCCCAGAAAAGGGATGGGGTTTAGGCAGGGGTCCCAGCCTTATAGGACAAGATGGAGGGGAGTTCATTTCCTTTCAATGTCAGGGGTCACAGGGGGCAGGGCCGTCAGGGAGTCCCCCGGCAGAGGCGCGGGGTGCTGGCGGAAAGGGGTGAGTAGTAGCTGAAGGAAGAACAGATCTGGGGAGGAGCAGCCGCCGGAGCACGTGCCGCTGGGCTGGGTTCGAGCTGTGACCGAGCGTCTGGGCGCGCAGGGGTTCTTGGGGTCGCGTGCTGTGTTGCTGGAGCCCAGGGAGTGGCCGGAGGACAGGGCTGGGGGTGAGCAGGGCCCTGAGGAGCCCCTTAGAGGGAGGGGGGTCTGCACACAGGGCCCGCAGGAGGCTCCTCCCCAGCCTGAACTACAGGTCAGCTGTCTCCCCACAGCTCCACGGGGTGTCCAGGCCTCCCTCACGGAGCAGGTCCCCCGGTTCTGGGAGTGTTAACCCATCGGCCCAGCATTCCCTCCAATCCCAGGAGTAACTCCCGAATCTCCATGAGGAGGTGCTGAGCCTCTGAGCCGTGCCTTTGCTGGGACAGGCCGCTCGCTGCCATCCTATTGGCCCTTCCAAAGCACACAGGACAGGGGTAAAACTGGTCATCCTGGCACCCCCACTTCCAGCCTGGCCATCCTGGCACCCCCACTTCCAATCTGACCTTGAGAAAGAATGAAAGTTCCGTTCCAGAGCCCTGGGGCGGGGGGGCGGTCTTTCCAGGACCAGCCCACCTCCCAGCCTCACCCTCTCTCTTCCCCGATCCTGCCTCTGCCCTGGCCACACCCACCCTCTCAGGCACCGCAGAGGCCGGGTAAAGGGTGCTAGTTAACAGCATGGGGACACAGGCCTTGGGCCACTCAAGTTCTTTACCGCTCTGTGCACTGACTGACCGCCCTGTGAGCACCCACTTCCGGGTACTAGTAAGTGTCATCTGGGAGGCAAACTCACAGGTGTGAAAGCTGCAGATAATGAAGACCACCTGTGTCTTGCAGGTGCTCATGTGTATTATCTATCAGGCCTCTCTCTCCTCATTCACTGCTGACCCCGGGTCAAGACTCACCGCTGTCTCATAGTATCTGTCAGCTGGCTGACCGGCCTCACCTCCACACACACTCATACACCCCCCCACCCCCCCCACTCCCACTCACATTTACATACCCGCTCACACTTACAGAGCCTCAGAGGTCTCAGAGCAGAAAAGATGGTCTCTCTCTCCTCTCTCTCTCTCTCTCTCTCTCTCTCCCGGTTAATCCTCACTTCAGGATCTTTTTCCATTGATGTTTAGAGAGAGAGAGAAAGACAGAGAGAAACACATTGATTGGTTGCCTCCTGCACGAGCTCGGGCACAGGCAGGGGAGGAGCCTGCAACCAAAGTATGTGCGGCTGATCAGCCACATCAGCTGGACGGTTAATGTTTGGTCTGTGAGCCCACACTCTGTCCACAGAGCCACAGGCTGGGGCGGCCATCGCTTTTTCTAGTGCTTCTCTTTGGGGAGAGAAGGACGGTTCTGCAAGGAGAGGGTAGGGGGAGCCGGGCCCTGAGACCTCCCCTGTCCCTGTCCTCTCTACGCCACCCTGCCATCACCGCAGGGGAGGCCACAGGAGCCGGTGGACCGTGCAAACTCCCCCCCTGCGGGAACGGGTGTGTGGCTGAGGCCCGCGGGGAGGATGTGCGTGTGTGGGCTCGGCTCCAGCGGCGGTGCCTGCGCATCCACAGCCCCGTCATCGCGGGAAATGACCCGGCGCAGGACGAGCATTAAGGCGGCCACGGCCACAGCCAGGCTCACACCGCCCTGTGCTCAGAGGAGCTGGGAGGGGGCTGTGCGGGAGCCGGGGCCCCCCGGGGGGGAGGACAGGGGTGGGGTCTGGGCGGAGAGGCCTCGGAGAGGAGGAGGCAACTTCTGTGTGTGTCTCGAGACTCGGAAGTGTCAGTCCCGGGGCTGGTTGTTTCCGGGGTCACTGTATTCAGCTCTCACAGCGGCCCTGCAAGGTCAGGGGTGCCTGTGGCAGGGGTGCTTGTGCCAGGCCTGGCCCCCCCAGAGCTCGGGTGACGAGCTTCAGGCCACAAGCTTGTAGCCGGCAGAGCTGGGCTTTGAATGCAGGGCTGACTCGGGGGCCAAGAGGGGGTGCAGGGAGCCCCCTCTGTAGAGGGCGGTAACGGGGGGGACCCTTGTCCATGCCGCCTGAGCCGGGATCTCTGGGTTCAATACTCCCCAGTTCAAGGAGCACCTGGCTTCCTGGTGTGGGGGCTGCAGAGAGAGACCACCCAGGGGTCTCATAGGACATAGGCCGGCATACCACCCCTGAGCCCCTCCCTCTGACTGAGCCGTACACACGTCCATACACACATCCATAGTGCCAGGGACGGTGCTAGGCCTCCCCACACAGACACACACACAGAGCCCTGTGAGGAGTCGCCATCATCCCATTCTATAGCTGGGAAAACTGAGGCGCAGAGAGGCGAGGAACTTTGCCAACGGCGGAGGAGCTGGGAGGCCACGGAGGCAGTCTGGCAGTGAAGGCCCCGCACTAACCACCAGGCTCCATTGCCTCTCTCTGGCCCTGGCGTCCCTGGGTCCTCCCCAGTCCGGATGCTCACGGTGCGGGCCATCTGGCGAGTGGCCAACCGGTCTCTTCTGCCTGGACACAGCCCCCCGCTCCCGGAGGGTGTCTCTGGAGCAGCGGTTCTCAACCTTTCTCATGCCGCAACCATTTAATACAGTTCCTCGTGTGGTGGTGAATCGTCATGTAAATATCTGTGTTTTCTGATGGTCTTAGGCGACCCCGCTAGTGGTTCTCCACCTGTGGGTCACTGCTGTAGAGCCTGAGACCATCAGAAAACAGGTCACGACCCACAGGTTGAGAACCGCTGCTCTAGAGGGTCTGCCCTTCGGTCTTCTCTCCAGATCTCTTGGTGGCTCTGGGGGGAGGGCGGGGGTCCCCGCTGGGGACAGTCACATGACTGAGGACAGTCACATGGCTGTGGACACGTGCTCCACCAGCCCACCCAGCCCTGCACCAGGCCGAATGCAAGCTCACCAAGTGCCAGACCCAGGGCCAGTGCTTCCCATTAGCTCATTCATCTTTCCTGTGCGCGTGGGCTGTGACCAGCATTTAATAATCGTAATGAAATGGGCGAGAACGGGAAGAGAGTGCATCGCCGCCGCTATCGAGGGCAAGCGCCGCCTCATGCAACTTTAATGTCCACTTTGCATATCTGCGCCTATTTATGCTGCATGCCGGAGCAGCAAGCGTTTCTCGCGGCGAAACCCAAAGCCTGCAGGACAGGCCGGCGGGTGCCGTCTCGCTCCCGGTGTCTGACTTAGGTTCTGGCAGCAGCCCAGCCGGCCCAGGATCTCCCGTCAGGCCGAGCCCGGAAGCCGCCCATGCCCGCTCCACAGAGCCAAGCCCCACCTGGGGTCACACAGGGAGAGCAGTGCCCCTGGGCGCTGACAGAAGGGACTGCTGTGAATGGGTGCTCACTGTGGGCCGGGCCCTGTGCCCGGCACGGCGGGTGCACCATCTTTTAAGTCCCGAGTTCTCTCCATTCCACAGAGGAGGAAACTGAGGCTCGGGAATACAGTGGTACCTCGAGATACGAGTGCCCTAACATAGGAGATTTTTGAGATACGAGCCGTCAAGCGAGCGATTTTTGCTTTGAAATACGAGCAACATTTGAGATAGGAGTCATCGCGCGGATCTGCCGGCTGCACATGACCCACCAGTTTACCGCGACTCGAGTGTCTCATAGTTTCCCACGCCTCAAGGTTACGGAACGAATTAAACTCGTATCTCGAGGTACCACTGTATCTCACACACGTTGGAGCTACGTTTGAATCCGGGGCTGGCTGGCTGGCAGGAAGGTTCTGATCACGGGTGGGTGGCGATCATATCCTGACGCTCCCACCCCACCTCCATGGTCACCCCTCCCCCTTCTGTACCCCAAGTGGGGCTCCCATCAAGTTCCTCTGAGGTCCTCCCCCAAGCAGGGGGGGAGGGAAGGACCAGGTAAAGGAGAGCCTGCCGGGGCCTCTGCCCCCCCCCCAAAGCTAACCACTCCCTTCCCAGAGGCGTGGGGTACCAGAGTGAGCACTGAGTGGGGAGTTTGCTGGACCTGGGTTCATGCCGAGGCCGGATTCAGAGAAGAATATGGAGGCTGTCCCTGCCCAGCCCCCCAAAACAAAGCAGTTCAAAAGGAACTCGGTTACTGGCCAAACTCCCTAGTTGCTCCCCATTTCCTCACAGTAAAAGCCGAGGCCTCACACCCCCCGCATCCAGGGCTGCCCAGGCTGGCCGGTCGTGCCCCTTCAGACTCGTCTTTCTTGTTTCTTCACTCGCTGGGCTCCGGCCCTGCTGTCCTGTCTCCTTGCTGCCCCTGCCCCAGGGCCTTTGCACGTGTGCTCTCTGCTCTCAGACACCAGGTGTGGCAGGTTGCATGCACGCCACTGTCTCGCTTTCTTTCTTTGTTGGTGTCGCCCGCTCCTAAGACACGGCATGACTTCTGCATTGGCTGGTCTACCATCTCTCCCCGTCGGGTAGATGTGAGCCCCCTGCGGACGGGTTTTGTTCAGCCTGGTCAGCGGTGCCACCAGGGCGCAGGCTGTGGAAACTGTGGGTGGCAGGAGCTGGAGGAGGATGGGAACCTGTGGAAAGAGGTCCAGAACGCCGACCACCCCACGCCTTCCCTGAAGCTTCCGCATCAGATCCTTTGAGACTAAAGTCGTCCGAAGAGACCTGCCCTTGACCTTCGTGCTCAGCTCTTGGCCTTTCTTGGGGTGGGATCCAGTACAGGTTCAGGGCTTGCCCTCCCTCCCCCCGCCCTTCACCCTCCTGGGTGCCAGGCTCTGTACATTCAATGTGAACCAGCCAGACACACACCCCCACACACACACTCCTGGAGCTCACGGCCTGCTAGGGAGGAGGAGAGGGAGCAGGGAGCAAGGACAGAGCCTGACAGGGAAGCAGCGGGGACCACGGGGACTCCAGGCAGGGGAGGGGGCCCCGGACGGAGGGAACGGCTGGCGCGGGCCACTGAACTCCCAGAGCAGCGGTTCTCAACCTGTGGGTCTCGACCCCTTTGGGGGTTGAACGACCCTTTCACAGGGGTCACCTAAGACTATTGGAAAACACCTATTTCCCATGGTCTTAGGAACCAACACACCACTCCTCAGTGTCGCAAAGTGTAGCAATGTAGTTTACTGTTGTCATAGGAAGGCTGTTGCCCATGCTACACCACGATTCAAGACAAAATTTCATTTATTTGTAATTAGAAATAAATATTTCACAATACATAATTACATATTGTTTTTGTGATTAATCCCTATGCTTTAATGATGTTCAATTTGTAACAATGAAAATACATCCTGCCTATCAGATATTTACATGACAGTTCATAACAGTAGCAAAATGACAGTGATGAAGTAGCCACGGAAATAATTTTATGGTTGGGGGTCACCACCACATGAGGAGCTGTCTTAAAGGGCCGCGGCCTTAGGAAGGTTGAGAGCCACTGCTCTAGAGCCTGTGTCCTCCTGGTGACGCGAGCTTCTCACCACCTTGCAGAGGTCAACTGAGATGACAGACTGGGGGTGGGGTGTGTATGTGTGTGTTGGGGTGGGGGACGTGCTCCAGGACTGCAGTGACCTGCAGGCTCGGGCTGTTAGGGTTTTGCTCTCGCAGACGGGCAGGAAGGCAGGGCAGAGACACAGACCCATTTTACAGAGCTCGCCCTGTTCACCCTTTTCAGTCTCCGCGTCCTGCTCCTCTGCCGGGTGTCAGTCACATCCAGAGCTCCTGAAGGCTGGACCCGGCCTGCTCCCCCTCGCTCCCTCCCTCCCTCTCAGCACAGCGACCACCTGGCCGTGGTGAATTCCCACCCTGGGGCTCAGAGAGAGCGAGGGGCTTGCTCCCGGTCACACGCAGCATCTGAGTGCAGGC
Source organism: Lasiurus borealis (assembly GCA_004026805.1). Classification (NCBI taxonomy): domain Eukaryota; kingdom Metazoa; phylum Chordata; class Mammalia; order Chiroptera; family Vespertilionidae; genus Lasiurus; species Lasiurus borealis. The sequence continues at coordinate 13,505 of PVJN01031004.1, read as the reverse complement.
AGGGCTGGGCCCAGGCCTCCTGCCTCCCAGCCCAGGCCCTTCCACCGCCAGATGCATGTGATGTGATTCGGAGGCCCTGCCTCCAGCCCGGGCTGCCCCGGAGGACGCGTGGCCCCTGACCCTGCTAAGCCCGGATCCCGTCCTCCAGCGCCGGGGGCCCCTGATTCCGGGCGGAGGGCCTTCGGGGTTGGCCGGAGGCGTGGGAGTCAGGGCACAGCCGGTTCTCACCGAGGCCTCGAATACCTCCGCCGGCTCCTGCCTGCCTCATTCCCTCCCTTCTCCCTCCTGGGGGTCAGGAGGCTCGCAGACCCCAGCCCACCCTTCCTGGCTCATGCTCACAAGGCTCAGTAATATGGTCTGCAGGGCTGGAGGGGCTGCCGTGAAGCTCAAGGTCACACGTACCATCAAGCAGGAAGCGAAGGTCCGGAGAGGCCAGAGGCCTGGCCTGGCCTGGTCCCAGGCGGCCAGAGGCAGGGCCAGGCCTGGAGTCAGAGCCCCGCATCGCCGTGGAGTCTGAGAAGATCCGTTCTCCCGGGGCCGCTGCGCTGCTCCCGCTGGGAGGCATCCTGGTCTCTCCCTCGCCTCGCCGGCCTCCGGTGACCGGGGACTCCCCCTCAGGCTGCTCTTTCTCTGGGTCTCTCTCCGTTTCTGTTCTCCTGACCTCTGACCCAGGCCTGAGAGGGCAAGTTCCCTGTCCTCCCAGCCGGTGCTCTGGAGGCCCCTGGTGTCTTGTTTCTCCACGTTTACAGGGGTATTTTCCCTCCCGGGACCCCTTTCTCTAGGCTAAACAGCACCCCAGGGCCTGAGACCAGGGGTGCTTGTCCTGATCATTCAAAACATTTCTTCCCACATTTAAAATATATATACATATATATATTTTATTGATTTTTTTTTATAGAGAGGAAGGGAGAGGGATAGAGAGTTAGAAACACCAATGAGAGAGAGACATTGATCAGCCGCCTCCTGCACACCCCTTCTGGGGATGTACCCGCAACCAGGATACATGCTCTTGACCGGAATTGAACCTGGGATCTTCAGTCCAAAGCCTGACACTCTATCCACTGAGCCAAACCGGTTTCGGCTGAACCCACATTTTTTATGGAACACATTCTCCTAAGTACCAGGTACAGTGGTACCTCGAGATAGGAGTTTAATTCTTTCTGTAACCTTGAGGCGTGGGAAACTGGTGGGTCATGTGCAGCCAGCTGATCCTCGAGATGACTCCTACTTCAAATGTTGCTCGTATTTCAAAGCAAAAATCGCTCTCTCAATGGCTCGTATCTCAAAAATCTCGTATATTAGGGCACTTGTATCTCGATGTTCCTAACTCTCGTATGTTAGGGCACTGTACTTGCTCCAGGCACCGGGGTACAGACACATGCCTATCACAGCAGAACAAGTGGTCTCCGGCTTAGCCCCTCCGTCCGCATGGCAGAGCCTCGTGCAGCTGAGAGACCGCCAGCCAGAAAGCAGACAGACGATCAGGGCAATCAGGAGACAGACGCACAGACAAGCATGCAACACAGAAGTGCGACCAGGCGTTCGGAAACTTTGCAAACTGCGCCGCGCCCGTGGCTAGCCACGGTTCCTCCGCAGGAAATGACAGGGCTGCCCTTTGACCCTCGGCTGCACTTGGAGGCTGAGGAGCCCTTGGGAGCATCTGGAACATCTGGGAGCCGTCCTCTCCCGCTGAGGAGGCCTGGGCCAGGGCTCGCGGGGGCCGGGGATGGGGCCGGGAGGACAAGCAGATCTAATAGGCCTCTTCCTGCTCCCAAATCCCCCGGTCACGTCCAGGGAGGGCGGCCTGGCATTGCCCCAGCTCCCCGTTAGACCCTCTCTTCCTGCCTGCAGCCTCTGGCCTCTCACGGGGGCCCAGGCCCAGCCTCTGTACACCCGCCTTTTTTTTTTTTTTAACATATTTTATTGATTTTTTACAGAGAGGAAGAGAGAGTGATAGAGAGTTAGAAACATCAATGAGAGAGAGACATCGATCAGCCGCCTCCTGCACACTCCCTACTGGGGATGTGCCCGCAACCAAGATACATGCCCTTGACCTGAATCGAACCTGGGACCCTTCCCTGCTTAGGCTGATGCTCTATCCACTGAGCCACACCAGTTTTGGCGGCACACCCTCCTAGGTTACTCTCTGTGGGGTGCAGGAGGGATGTCCGCTCTCCTGAGGGAACCAAGGGGCAGGGGCATGGTTGCCGGCTGAGACCCGGGAAACGCATTCTTGGGGTACAGTCGGGAGCCAGCTGTGGAAAAGGGAGGTGGGAGGTGAGGATGGGCTGGAGCAGGGAGGTCTCCTGCAGGAGGAGGTGGGCGCTGGGCCGAGTGAAACAGTTGGTGTGTCTCTGGGTCTAGGGTGGGGGTGAGATAATGAGGTGCTGAGCGCAGAGTGGGCAACCCACAGCCCAGACCGAGAGGGAGCAGAGCTTCCCCCACCCTGCTGCTGGGGTGGACCCTAGAGCAGCGGTTCTCTACCTGTGGGTCTCGACCCCTTTGGGGGTCAAATGACCCTTTCACAGGGGTCGCCTAAGATCATTGGAAAACACCTATTTCCCATGGTCTTAGGAACCAACACACGGCTCCTCCGTGTAGCAAAACATAGCAATGTAGTTTACTGTTGTCATATGAAGACTTTACCCATGCTACACCACGATTCAAGACAAAATTTCATTTATTTGTAATTAGAAATATTTCACAATATATAATTACATATTGTTTTTGTGATTAATCCCTATGCTTTAATGATGTTCGATTTGTAACAATGAAATACATCCTGCCTATCAGATATTTACATTACAGTTCATAACAGTAGCAAGATTATAGTTTTGAAGTAGCAACGGAAATAATTTTATGGTTGGGGGTCACCACCACATGAGGAGCTGTCTTAAAGGGTCGCGGCGTTAGGAAGGTTGAGAACCGCTGTCCTAGAGGATGGACGTCACTGGACCTCATTGGCCTCCCAATGCTGATGGTGGAGCCCTCACCCCAGCTCCTGTGTTTGGAGTTGGGGCCTTTCAAGAGGCGACTCAAGTGGCAAAGGTCATGGGGGCGGGGCCCTAATCCAATCTGACTGGTGTCCTTAGAAGAAGGACAGTTTGGACCCAGGTGTGGAGGGGAGACGCCTGAAGACACAGAGTAACGGCTGCCGTCTAGAAGCCAAGGACAGAGGCCTCAGAAGCAGCCAGCTCTGCCGACACCTTGACCTTCGACTTCGAGCCCGCAGAGCTGTGAGGAAGTACGTGCTGTCCTGTGACATTTATGCCAGCAGCTGGAGCAGCTAGGACAGGCGGCAAGCCTCCGAGAGCACAGACACTCCCAGTTCCCACGGAGACCCAGGGGTCCAGGGGTGCTCCCCAGGAAAGGGACAAAGACCCCCCGGGGGTCACACACCTGGCTGGCTGTTTCCCACGGATGAGGGTCAACACCGGGGCACGGGGGGAGCTGATCTGCTCCACGGAGCCTCCACAGGAACTCGGTCTCCGGGGGGAATTGTCCTGCTGTCAGGGATGCAGGAGAAGAAAAGCAGACACAGCTCTGCCTGGACGGAAGGACCAACCGAAGGAGCGGTGCCTGACTTCCTCGGGGACGCTGGAGGGACAGAGAGGTGCCTTCCCCCCACCTCTGGCCAGCAGAAAACCTACACAGAGAGGGCATGGCCAATGCCCAGCAAATGCCTGAGGCAGCGTCACTTCCACGGCACCCGCAAACCTCCTCGTCTCGGGAGGAGGGGCGGTGTCCACGGGATAATGATGAAATAGTTGATGCTTTTCTAGCTCAGACACGGGGCCGTCATTAGACATCAGGCTGTATGTTCTAAGCATGTTACATGTGTCATCTTAACTAAACCTCAAAGGACCCTATGGGGTAGGCACCTGTGGCACCCCCATTTTATGCGTGAGAAAACGGGGGCACAGAGAGCTTACGTGACTCGGCAAAGGCCATCCATCTGATAAGGGGAAGAGATGTGAAGAGAGAGGAAAGATTGGGGTGCAAGAGAGAGGCCTCCTGGGCTCCCCTCCAAAATCTGCTCTGTTCTCCTCCCTCCCCCTACCCCCGGCTCCCCAGTTTGGAGCAACTTTATCTGAATCCTTCAGTAAAGAGCGACTTAACTGTCCCCTGGGGTTCCAGGAATCTAAGATAAGCCTCACAAGATTATTATTGAGGTAACTGAAAGGGTCAGTTAAAGTAGAGAATCAGAAACTTTGGTACATAAACATCTTCCATATTTTGGGAGACCTTAATGTGTGTGTCCATCACCCACTCTTTCTTTAAAAAAATATGTTTTATTGATTTTTTTACAGAGAAGAAGGGAGAAGGATAGAGAGTTAGAAACATCGATGAGAGAGAGACATCGATCAGCTGCCCCCTGCATACCGCTACTGGGGATGTGCCCGCATCCAAGGTTTATGCCCTTGACTGGAATCGAACCTGGAACTCTTGAGTCTGCAGGCCAACGCTCTATCCACTGAGCCACACTGGTTAGAGCACCACCCACTCTTGACGCAGAGCCAGGCAGGAGTGTGCCCTCGGGAACTCTGTTCTGCTCAGTTTTTCCTAAGCCGCACCCAGGAGGCCCATGCTGGACTTCCTGCACGGGTGCCTTGACAGAGCATGGAGAGCACAGCTGCGTGTGCCTTCTCTGCCTCTCTCTCCCGCCTCTGCCTCTCTCTCCCGCCTCTGCCTCTCTCTCCCGCCTCTGGCTCTCTCTCCCGCCTCTGGCTCTCTCTCCCACCTCTGCCTCTCTCTCCCGCCTCTGCCTCTCTCTCCCACCTCTGGCTCTCTCTCCCGCCTCTGGCTCTCTCTCCCACCACCCGAAGGGAGGGAATGCCATACGACTCAGCCTGGGTGATGGGTGTAAGGGGAAGAGATGGGATCATCTGGCAGAAGTTTTAGGAGTCAGCACAGGCTTGCCCATCTGTTCTTTTCGTTCTGCCTCAGCTCCTGGCGGACAAAGGTCTGGGCATCAGCTGACCATTAGTCTGGTCAGTCTGGGGTCTGCAGCAGAGCCCCCACTAACCATGAGGGCCATGTAGCATGAATAAGAAAAATTCCTGTGTGGTTTTGCATCAATGAGGTTTGGGAGGTGTTATTTGTTACTGCAGCCTAGTCTATCTCATCCTGACTGATACACTCATCCTATCTAATAAAAGAGTAATATGCAGATTGACCACCACTCCAACACACAAGATGACTGCCCCCATGTGGTCAAAAGATCCTGCCCCCATGTGGACACAAGATGGCCAGCAGGGGAGGACAGTTGGGAGGGAGCAGGCCTGAAAGGGAGGGCAGTTGGGGGTGATCAAGCCTGCGGAGGAGGGCAGTTGGGAGTGACCAGGCCAGTAGAGGAGGGCAGTCAGGGACAATCGGGCTGGCAGGGGACCAGTTAGACATCAATCAGGCTGGCAGGGGTGTGGTTAGGGGGTGATCAGGCTGGCAGGCAGAAGTGGTTAGGGGCAACCAGGAAAGCAGGCAGGCGAGCAGTTGGGAGCCAGGAGTCCTGGACTGTGAGAATGTTGTCTGACTGCCCGTTTAGGCCTGATCCTGGGCCTAAACAGGCAGTCAGACATCCCTTGAGGGGTCCCAGATTGGAGAGGGTGCAGCCTGAGCTGAGGAATACACACACACACACACACACACACACACACACACACACACACACAGGCACCTGTGCACTTCGGGGCCTCAGTCTTACCCTCAGTGATGGGGATACGGACCGGGAAGCCATAGTTCCCACTCAGGCTTAGATTTGCGAATTTGGGGGAAGATGGCTGGGGTTCTCTGCTAATCACCAGCTGATTCCTATCTTCTCCTGAGATCGCGCCAGCGGCAGGACTGGTCTCCTGGCACGGACAGGAGGCAGGAAGGAAGCATGCTGTCAGGGAGGGGGAGGACCGCGACCAGAAGAGCCACAGGTGGTGGCTGCGTCTTTGGGGGCGGGGTCTGCACACGCGGGTGGGCGGGCGTGTCTTCACGAGGCGGGGCTGGACTGCCTGATGCCCGGGCTCTCAAAATCCGAGTCTAGTTTTACTCCGGGCTTTTTGGTGAACTTAGATCTATTTCTCCAGGATTTCTGTATGCTCTTACTCGGACTCACCTGACAATCCTTTTTGGTTGTTTGCTTTTACTGCGGGACGCCCAGGGAACACTGATTCGTGATGTTGCTTCTGTGGTAAAAAGGGGCAACCCCAAAGCGACGTTCCTGTGTGTCCACAGGGCAGTGCCCAGGAGTATGGTCACGTGGCATACAATGGAGGGATGATGCCAGCCCCTCCTCCTGTACCTTCCCCCGGTTGAGAGAGACAATTTGCGACAGGCCGTGGGCATTCCTGACCTTTCCTGTTGGGTATGCCAAGAATGCAAGGCCCTGGTCTCTCTTCCCCGCGGCCAGTCCTCAAGGTCACATTTGCCACGAGCCACCGTGAGAGACGAGGTAGCATCTCTCACCACGCAGAGAGCAGACTTCCTCCACACAGTATACAAGTGGGGGCCCTCCCACGCTCGGCATTCCTCCCCTATCACATAACCACTGAGTGTCCCTCCCGCTACGGGCCCCTGGCCCTGCCTTTATGGGACTTGGGTGGCCTGGGGGAGACCCAGAGCTAACCAACATGAAGCTGGGGTGACTGCTTTTGCCCCGAGTAGCATCGTCCTTTTTTCTCGGACCCAGGCAGGCAGGAGTCCTGTGCGCTCATTAGCAGGCAAACTTGTGAACTTGTCAACAGGGTCAAGTCTCAGACCCTGCACTGTTCTTGTCACCGCTGACCACGACTCAGCCCCAAACAGGGCCTACGGAGGGCTGACCGGCTGTAGCGACATACTTTCCACTTGCTGGTCTCAGGGTTAGGGAGTCCCAGGACAGTCTTGCCTCATCTCTAATTCTCTGGTTATCATTCTACTTCCTGGGGTGACCAGGCCAGTAGAGAAGGGCAGTCAGGGGCAATCGGGCTGCAGGGGACCAGTTAGACATCAACCAGGCTGGCAGGGGAGTGGTTAGGGGGTGATCAGGCTGGCAGGCAGAAGCGGTTAGGGACAATCAGGAAAGCAGGCAGGTGAGCAGTTGGGAGCCAGGAGTCCTGGACTGTGAGAATGTTGTCTGACTGCCCATTTAGGCCTGATCCTGGGCCTAAATGGGTAGTCGGGCATTCCTTGAGGGGTCCCAGATTGGAGAGGGTGCAGGCTGGGCTGAGGGACACACACACACACACACACACACACACACACACATACACACACACCTGTGCACTTCCTGGGGCCTCAGTCTTACCCTCGGTGATGGGGATACGGACCGGGAAGCCATAGTTCCCATTCAGGCTTCAATTTGCGAATTTGGGGGAAGATGGCTGGCGTTCTCTGCTAATCACCAGCTGATTCCTATCTTCTCCTGAGATTGCGCCAGCAGCAGGACTGGTCTTCTCGCATGCACAGGAGGCAAGAAGGAAGCGCTGCTGTCAGGGACGGGGAGGACCGCGACCAGAAGAGCCCCAGATGGTGACTGCGTCTTTGGGGGCGGGGTCTGCACACGCGTGTCGGCGGGCGTGCACAAGGCGGGGCTGACTGCCTGATGCCCGGGCTCTGCTTGGGGTGGGAGCTGGGGTGCCCACCTTCAGGGAGCTGGCCCGAAGGGCTTGCCCGCCTTCCCAGCCACGGGTCCGGGTTTGCTTTGTCAGGGCAGCCACGGTGCCTGGCAGAGGCAGCGAGTGCCAGAATCTCTCTCGGGCCACGCGGGAACTGGGCCCCACATTGTCCCCTAGCACAGCTGGGTGCATCCATACAATCCACCCGGAAACATTTAAAGCAGCGGTTCTCAACCTGTGGGTCGAGACCCCTTTGGGAGTCGAACGACCCTTTCACAGGGGTCACCTAAGACCATCGGAAAACACCTATTTCCCATGGTCTTAGGAACCAACACACCGCTCCTCGGTGTAGCAAAGTGTAGCCATGTAGTTTACTGTTGTTATATGAAGACTGTTGCCCATGCTACACCACGATTCAAGACAAAATTTATTTGTAATTAGAAGTAAATATTTCACAATATGTAATTACATATTGTTTTTGTGATTAATCCCTATGCTTTAATTATGTTCAATTTGTAACAACGAAAATACATCCTGCCTATCAGATATTTATGTTACAGTTCATAACAGGAGCAAAATGACAGTGATGAAGTAGCAACGGAAATAAGTTTATGGTTGGGGGTCACCACCCCATGAGGAGCTGTCTTAAAGGTTTGAGGCCTTAGGAAGGTTGAGAACCACTGATTTAAATAAACTTGGGGGGAAAGTTGGGGAAAAAACAAGGAAGGATCAGGTATTTGACTGGCATCTTTGCAGTCCCCTCTCTTGGGATCACACTTGGCCCTGCAGCCCTTTGCTGCACTTCCAGGCAGGAGGCAGGCTCAGGGCAGGCTGGAGTGTGTGCGTTTACAGGTTACGGGGGGGATGGGGGTAGGTGGACAGAAGAGGCAGGGGTGGTCTCAACAGCTCCAGGGCAAGGAGAGGAAGTGAACGAGGCCACACCAATGAGGTCTCACCCTCAGGGATGGGGGTGCTGGCTGCCGGCAAGGACCGCTGTTTCAGCTCCTCTACCCCACCTGACCCTCATCTCTCTTCGAAGAGGATTCTGGGAAAGGTTGCGCCTCCCAGACCGTGGTCCTCAGGGGAGGGAGCTCAGGCCAGTCTCAGGAGCCCAGCCCCCAGCCACCACCCACCCACCCACCGGGGGCCTGTCACCAGGAGAAGGATGACCCTCCCGTGTCCGAGTCCTCATTTGACTTGCAGCTCCGTGCTAATCCGATTGCTGGCTCTAACCTAATTCTCCATTGATGCTCGAGTCCTTGGCCTGCCGATATTAAAACTCTTTTCATTTAATTGTGCAGAAGACAGATCCTCCCCGGTCCTCAGGTGGTAAATATAGAATAACGGATGCGAGCTCTCATTTCTTCCCTGGCAGGCCTCCCGCGGCTCTGAGTAATCGGGGACCAAGATGCTCTGAGGGAGAGGGCCGGGAAGGAGGGAATGGGGAGAGTCAGGGGTGAGGGTGGGCGTGGCGGTCCTCGCCAGGGTCAGGAGGTCACAGATCAATGACAAGCAGGCCTGACTCCAGCCCCAACTCTAGACACTTCTGCTGGGGGAGGCGGGAGGATGGAACGCTTCCCAGCACGGGGCCCAGGGGGACGGGGCGCCAATTCCAGCTCCACCCTGCCAGCTGTGTGCCCTCCAGCCGGGCGCTTGCCCTCTCTGGGCATCGGCCTCCTGCTTGGGCACTGTGAAGGTGGAAGTGGTGTCTCCCTCACGAGCTGGCGCGGGAAGGCACGGAGATGATCTGTCCGCAGCCCCGGCCGAGCAGAGCGCTGGCGCGCGGTGAGCGATCATTAGTCATCACACGGCAGCGGCCGCCCCGGAGAGCAGAGGCCCCTGAGCCCCGGGTGAGACGCAGGCGCGGGAGCTGGTCACGCCGCGGGCAGGCGTGCACTTCCTCTCTCCGGAAGCCGGCGGGATGGCTTTTCCAGAAAGAGGAGGCTGCATGGGTGTGGGTTTTCCCTCGGTAGACGTTCCCCAGCCCACAGTGGGGCAGACAGTCATCCTGTCCTCTTGAGGTTCCCCCTACTTAGTCCTGACTCTGCCCCTTCCTTCCCCACTCCCCTCTCCCCTGACCCCATGCACGGGGAGCCAGTACAGCAGCGGTTCTCAACCTGTGGGTCGCGACCCCTTTGGGGGTCCATCGTCCCTATCACAGGGGTCGCCTAAGCCCATCAGAAAACACAGATATTGCCGAGACCGGTTTGGCTCAGTGGATAGAGTGTCGGCTTGCAGACTGAGAGGTCCCAGGTTCCATTCCTGTCGGGGGCATGTACCTTGCTTGTGGGCACATCTCCACTGTGGGGCGTGCAGGAGGTGGCTGATCGATGTCTCTCTCTCATTGATGTTTCTGACTTTCTATCTCTCTCCCTTCCTCTCTGTGAAAAATCAATAAAATATTTTAAAAAATAGTTATCCCCAAAAAGGAGATATATGTACTACTATATGTCATGCTTTAAACAAAAAATTAAAAAAAAAAAAAAAGAAAACAGATATTTACATTACGATTCACAACAGCAGCAAAATTACTGTTAGGAAGTAGCAAAGAAAATAGTTTTATGGTTGGGGGTCACCACCACATGAGGAGCTGTATTAAAGGGTCCCCGCATTAGGAAGGTTGAGAACCACTGCAGTAAAGGCAGGCTGCTGCTGGACCTTCCGGGGAAGGGGAGGGTTCCAGAAACCGCGCCAGCCCTGCCGGCCGCCCCCCGGCCGAGCAGCCAGTGTGTGGGAAGCCCTGCTCCACCCCAAGGAAGCTGAGAGCGGGGATCGCTCCCCAAGGTGCAGGCCCTGGCCAGGTGGTCAGGCAGAATGCCGGTTCCAGGGCCAGGACCAGGGTAGAGAGAGTGAGGTACCTCCTTCTGGGGTGCACAACTCCAGAGGCTCCTGAACTTGGTCATCAAGCTCAATAATATTTTAATGTAATCTTTAAAAAATCATTAAGATGAGTTTTAAAATTCACGATGAACAAAATGTCACGCTTTCAAATACAGGCTCCGCCCCTGTCCCTGCAGGGCCCTAGGAGTGGGGTCCTCACCTGCCTCAGCCTTGTCCTCCCTGCAGCTCGGGGCCCTTCCCAGACCAGCAGAGAGAGGTCCTGGTGTCCTATGAGCTGCTTTGTCACGTTGGAAGCTGCTAAGATCTCTTCACTACCGTCCTGATTCTCTCCCATGAGTCTTTCTTTCTGCATCCGCGGTGCTGGGCGCAGGGTGGACCTTCCTATGCCGGAAAGTGATGTCCTTCCATTCCTTCGTTTTTATGTGTAATTTCTTGGATGACTTTTCTTCTCCGTCGCCTCTGTCCTCACTTTCTCAAATTTTCCGTAGTCAGATGTGGGGCTGCCTAAAATAGAGCTCTGATTTTTTTTTTGTAATATTTCCCCCTTTGTTCTTAAAAAAAAAAAAAAAATCTCCCACCCTTTGATTGATTTTTAAATGTGTCACTCTTTATTTTAATATCCCAGAGCTCACTTCTGTTCTCTGCTCTTTTTTTTTTTTCAAAATTTCTTTGTATCCAGGTGCCATTTTTCTTTTAATGGCATATGATTTTTTTTCTTTTTCAGAGAGAGGAAGGGAGAGAGAGAAACATTGGTGTGAGAGAGAAACATCGGCTGCCTCCCAATACCTGCCTGGACCAGGAATCGAACCGTCAACGTTTGGTGTATGAGACCACGCTCCAACATACTGAGCCACATTGGCCAGGGGGTGGTTCTTTTTTTCATTAAAAATGTGAGCACTAGAGTTCTCACTGAGGTTTCTTCTCTTCCCTGCATTGTCTCTATTTTCTCTGTGTCCTTTTTTTTTCTTCAGTTTGGAACGTGTATGTTTTTGGCTTCGACCTTGGCCTTGAATTTGGAGGGTTTCTCAAGTGCCTGGCAGCCCTCGGCTATGCATTCGGTGTAAGAGAGCCCTTCGGATGCAGACCGGAAGCCCCGTGCGCCTGGGCATCTGGGCAGGGTCGGGTGGAGTGGTCAGACGGCAAACCTGCTTTCCTGTAGGGGGTGGTGTGGGTACCCAAACAGATCTGCTTATCTTCCCTTACAGCTCCTTCAGGTCTCCCCAGAGGGGGCTGGCAGCCTGCCTGGGGGGCTGCTGGCCTGGGGGGACTCAGGAGGAGGTGTTTCAGAAGAGGGGACACAGGGCTTGCTCTGTCCTGAACGGATTTTCTGTGTGTTGGTTGCTGACTTAGTTTTCGTGAACCTGCCATGAATTCTTTCCAAACGCTCCAAAAAACCCCCAAACTGCTCTCATTTCTTTTTTTAAAAAATATTTTTATTGATTTTTTACAAAGAGGAAAAGAGAGGGATAGAGTTAGAAACATCGATGAAAGAGAAACATCAATCAGCTGCCCCTTGCACGCCCCCCACTGGGGATGTGCCCATAACCAAGGTACATGCCCTTGACTGGAATCGAATCTGGGACCCTTCAGTCTGCAGACAGATGCTCTATCCACTGAGCCAAACCGGTTTTGGCTGCTCTCATTTCTTTCAACTGTAAAGTTGCTACTGTTAATGAATCGTAATGTAAATATTTGTGTTTAAACCATGGTCTTAGGCTCTACAGCAGAAAACACAGATATTTACATTATGATTCATAACAGTAGCAAAACACAGATATTTATATTACGATTCATAGCAGTAGCAACGTTACCGTGATGAAATAGCCACGGAAATAATTTCATGGTTGGGGTCACCACCACATGAGCAGCTGTATGAAAGGGCCTCGGCGTGAGGAAGGCTGAGAACCGCCGGCTTAGAGCCCCATGGGTCGCACATGCGCAGGGTGAGAGCTCCTGACTCCTGCCTGAGCTGGCTTTCTCTGATGGGCGCTGGGGGAGAAGGGGACGGAGTGGAGGGTTCAGGGCACCAGAGAGGGACTTGCCTTTGTCTGAGGACACACAGCGGTGGCCAAGCAGAGGCAGGGAGCCAGGCTCCCTCCCTGTTCCTGCCTCTGGTAGGTGACACCTCCTCCCTCTCTCCCCCCTCCCAGCCACCCCAGTTCCGCATTTCCTCCCAGGGCTGTGGGAGAAGGGGAGGCGCTGGCCCACGTGCCCCCCGCAGGCCCCCTTTTCTGCAGGGGAGGTTGGAGCTTTTGTTGTTGCTTCCTCAGTGTTTTTGGCATAGAGGCGGAACTCCGGTTGTCATGGCAACGCCAGCAGCGGGAAGGAGGGCGAATGTATCCCTCCCGCTGCTGTCGGCTGTTCTCCAAGCGGGGATCTGCAGAGGTCGCAGACTGGGGTGGAGAGGCAGGCCGGTCCGGGATGACGCTGCGGGCCCCCACGTCTTCCTGTCTGGCCGGGTCCATGCTGGCTTCTGCACCCACAGCTCCCCCTCCTGCCTCCTGCCGAGGGGTGGGCCTCCCCTCCTAGGACCCGAGGCTCTGGGTGTGAGCAGAGGAGGAAGAAGAGCCCCCATACCCCCACCCCCGCCCCCTGAGAAATATCCAGGGGCTGGGCACTTGTGCTGACCCCATACTCCTGGGGGGCGGGCAGCGGCCAGGGAGTGCGGGCCAGGGCCAGGGCGTCTCCTGGGGAAGCTGAGGACACAACCTCATCCAGCCTGGACCCGGATGTCAAGTAAGACCCAGGATCAGGCACTTGGTGGTTAAGCGGCTTTCCCAGGAAATAGTCTCCCTTGGCTGTTTTTTTTTTTTCTTCCCTCCTGAAAACATACATGCCTCCAGTTCACGTTTCCGCGCCTGACAGCCACACTGACAAATACGGTGGTTTTTACCAAAACAGCAGCATGCGACCGGTGACGGCCGGCAGCTGGCGTTGGGAGTGGAGGGGCGATGGGGAACGGTGGAGACTGCGGCCAAAGGGTCAGCTTGCTTTCTGGAGGACGGGCCCTGCTCCTGCCCACTCAGGTGGACTGTTATCCTGTGGTTACCGCTGCTCCTGGAGCACCAGGAGCCAGGAATC
>PVJN01031003.1:0-25205 GCA_004026805.1 Lasiurus borealis | reverse complement strand
AGTGTACAAATCTGCTTGGCATAGGTGAGGCATTCATCTGTGGTTAGAGATAAGGCCTTCTGTGATGCCCTTAGAACAAAGCAGAGCTCCCCAAACTAGAAGTGCAGACCCTGGTCCTTGGAGTGGCACCTTTCAGATACCTGCACTTCGGGATAGCAGGTCAGGTCTTGTTTTATGGTGCCACCAGAGGGATTTTCCCTGTCTTTACATGTCATAGAAGGCAATGAATTTCAGATTATCTATTCCTGATGTCAGTTACAGACAGGTGGTGAGCATCTTTACATGTGCTTATTTGCTATCCATCTTTCTCCTTTAGTGGTGTGTCCACCCTTCTCCCCTTTAGATTGTTTGCCTCTTTATTATTGACTGGTTAGAGTTCTTTTGTGCATTCAGCAGTACAAGGATTCAATCAGATACGGGGTTTGGAAACACTGTTTCCTAGTCTGTGGCTTTTACTTTTCATAGTAGTATCTTTCAGAGACCAGAAGTTTCAAAATTTTATTGTATTATCTATTAATTTTGCCTTTATTGTTCATGTTTATTGTGTCCTAAGAAATCTTTACTTAAACCAGTGGTTCTCAATCTTTCTAATGCCAAGACCCTTTAATACAGTTCCTCATGTTGTGGTGACCTCCAACCATAAAATTGTTTTCGTTGCTACTTCATAACTGTAATTTTACTACTGTTATGAATCATAATGTAAATACCTGTGCTTTCTGATGGTCTTAGGCCGCTAGCGACCCACAGGTTGAGAACCACTGACCTAAACCAAGGTCACAAATATTTTCTCCTATGTTTTCTCTTAGAAGTTTTATAGCTTTAGCTCTTACAATTAGATCTATTATCCTTTTGGAGTGAATTATTTATAAAATGTGTAAATATTAATCTTTAACAAAAAGTTTTTACAAAAGTTCCAACTATGCAGACATTTATTTTCATAAGTGACTATTAGAATTACTCCACCTAGTGGATACTTACAAACACACAATTAATATGTCAGTTCATAGAATATTTTAACAATAAATACAAAAGCATTTTAAAAAGACATATATTAATATATATATAAGTTTGTAAATAATTTTATATTTGAAATAAGTATTAGTATGTCATCTATAAAAATTTATATCTCCACATTTAGAGACAGATTTTTCTAACTTATTTTAAAATCATCCCTTTAAAATGAGGCATTTCCATAGGATTCAATCACTTTTTTAAAGTTAGAAAGTACTGCTATAGCACCTTCCACTTGTCAAGAACAGTTAATCCACAGTAGACAAAGAGGAAATTTACTAACTAATTTTCAACAAAAACTTTTGAATAAGTGAGTGGAATTGAAAAATGAATATTGGACCCCCATATCTTTGTTGGTTTTAACCAAATTTCAAAATAAGTTGAACTTAAAACTCAACTTTTGGTTTGCTGTATCAAAAAGTGATAACCTTAGATTTTAAAAAAATCATCATATATATTCACTTAGCACTCATCCCAAGTATTATTAATAGTTACAGCAAAAAGGATTTTTGTACCATTAATAAAATAAAATATTGTTTAAATTATTCTATATATAAACGCTTGTTTATTTTAAACACATAATTTATAAGTATATAAATGTATAATAATTAAATATATACTTGAACATATTACCTAATCTTTCTGGATTTCTATATTCTCGTCTTTTAAATGAATGGTTTTGGTTATGTAATCTCAACTTGCTTGAAAATTCTTTGATTTTGTAACTCAGTGCCTAGAGATCTTTTTTGGCCTGTATTTCTACTTTTTTTTTTACAGATACTATCACTGATATTTTTGTCACATATTTTAAAAACCATGTAAAACTTGAATTTTCTTTAGAATTCAGAAAGCTCATATTCCGACAGCCCCTGCCTAAAGTCAATCCCAAAGTTATGCAGGTATCATTTGAGGTAAAAACTTTTTTTTTCTTCAAATTGGAGACCAGTATGAAAAATAATTGAGGAATGATAAACATCACTAAGACTGAGGAATGAGAAGAGGAATTAGTTAAGACAGTGGGGGGTGGGGGGAGAAAACAGATGTGGGAATGACAGGAATTTATTTTGATGCAAATTAAATAAATTTAAAAATCATTGAGTTGTGATTCAGCTCCAGAACTGGCACTGAGATTGATTGATGTCTCCTACAGCTACTTTGCAGTTCAACTTCTGCCCCATTTTACTTCTCTGGCACCCCTGGATGTGCTGCTATTTAGTGCAACCCCTCATAAACTTCCAGCATGCATAATGGCAAGCAATTAAGAACTTAAAAATAATTGTATATTCCTGGAATGTTCAGTATTTTCGGATTGTGGTTGACTGTGAGTAACTGAAACAGCAAAAAGGGAAATTGTAGATAGAGGGAACTACTCTGTAGTGTTAAAAAAAATTCAACCAAGTAAATTTGAAGATCTATTTGGCTTTAGTTAAGCAATTCATGAATCAGACATCATCCAATCTAGGAACTAGAAAAGGTCCGAGGGAGTTTTACTTATAGTAGGTGTTTATAGGTAGAAAAAGTGTGGGACTAAGAAGTTAAAAGAGTGAATTATTTCAGGCCAG
This sequence comes from Lasiurus borealis, assembly GCA_004026805.1. NCBI lineage: Eukaryota > Metazoa > Chordata > Mammalia > Chiroptera > Vespertilionidae > Lasiurus > Lasiurus borealis. Next base: position 22,632 of record PVJN01031003.1, on the reverse strand, counting down.
GTCACCTTCTCTTAGGGAAAGTCAGGGAGTCTTCTCAGGAAGGTTTTATAGGAAGCAGGATGGGGCAAGGAAGCTACTAGTGAAAGAAAAAAGACTTTGAGGGGTGGGGGCAGAACACATTTTCTTTGGGGAGAAGAGATTGGGAAGGGTTTCCAACATGCAGGTTGCCCTTTCTCTCTTTAGGGATAGAGGACCCATGTGAAGATCCTGGTCAAACCCCAGTAAAGTTAATACTGGTTGACTAAGAATAACATTTCTGGGAGAGGTTAAAAATGCAGTTAGTTCAGGCATTAAGTCTAGGTTTGGTATCATGAACTTGCAGAGTGAGTGACACCATTTGGGGCCTGTGGTTTTGTATTTAACAATAGTAATTACTTGCCTAAAGGTCAAAGTTGACACCACATCATTCTACAATACCATTAAAATTATATATACTTGACTTTTAAAATTCAATTTCAAGCAGATTCGAACAAAATGAATATAAAATTTAACTATTTATTGAGTTTATATAATTTAAACTTTAAACATTCTACTCATGTTATTTGTAATAAAGGAGTTTTAAGCTTACGTGTGGTAGCCAAGTTAATTCTAATAACTATCAAATGAATTTCCAGCATAACTCCATGATTTTTATATGTATTTAGTTTGTATCAACAAGGTTATAATTGTTACTGAACCCATGTTTGTGTGCCTGATGCTTTATTAGGCAAAAACTCTGAACATCAGTGTTTGGAATAAGGAAAGGTTTATTGGTCGAGAAAATGGAAGACCTAATAGAGCCTCAAAACTATCTTGTTCACTGGCCTAGGTGAGGGTTTTTAAGGGTTATGGGGGAGAATATGCGGAAGTCCTAGAGGATAGGTTTTTTTTGTTTGTTTGTTTTATATATTTTATTGATTTTTTACAGAGAGGAAGGGAGAGAGACAGTCAGAAATATTGATGAGAGAGAGACATCGATCAGCTGCCTCCTGCACGCCCCACAGTGGAGATGTGCCCACAAGCAAGGTACATGCCCCCGACCGGAATCGAACCTGGGACCTTTCAGCCCGAAGGCCGACGCTCTATCCACTGAGCCAAACCGGTCTCGGCCTAGAGGCTAGTTTTAAATGGAGGACTTTGGAACTAGACCATTTATGGTAAAGGGATGTCAACACTGAATCTTTCTGGGCAAGAAAACTTTGGCTTCTGGAAGGATTTTGCTGTTTCAGTTCTGGTTATATCCTAGTCCTTTGGTCCTATGAGGGGTTGAGATTTTGTAGGTGCAGCTGGAGGTCAAAGTTCTCTCTGAGCATGTTTTTGCTGCATGACTTAGATTTGGTCTGTTGTCAATGAAAAGCAACTCAGTATCCTGTGAAGCAGAATAGGACCATTTTGAGCTGATTCTGCATATATAGTCACTATTTCTCCATTATTTTTCTGTACTAGTCATTTTATTTGCACTATGTGTCATTCCTATCAACCTTATGAAGTTAACTTTATTCTCAATTTATTGAGAAAATATTATTCAAATTTTAGTACTGGCATGAAGTTGAATATAACTAGTTCATGGAATTTTTCAGACTCAGATTCAAGGTTGCCTTGTTCAATATTTTTGTTCTTGCTAATTTTGCAAAGCATATGTTCAATTTATATGTAGTTTTAATGGATTAATTCATGAAGCATTGTTATAGGTTATACTGTGATTTACAGCAAATATATATGTAGTTTTGTTCATTGTTCTTGGGCTTGCAATTAGCATCTGAACTGGGGACAGTCTTGTTTGAGCCCATAACCTGTGCTACCTGATCCTATATCCCCGTAGTTCAAGTCAGAATTCAGTTGAATTATAGGGACACCCAACTGGTGTGGGGACAATCTCACACAGTGGAATTGATAACCAGAATTATATACATAAATATGTAATAGCTTGGTATAATCAAAGAAATTATTAGCAAAAATAGGAATGTAACATAAACTACACTATAAAATATAAATGTATGCATATGAACATAGGAAAAAATGTTTAAAATGAAATATATTCTTCAATGGTAGAATTATGAATGACTTTTATCCTAATATACCTTTTATTTTTCGTAAAATACATAAAATGAGTATAGCTCAATTTATAACTGGAAAGAATGGATTTTGCTTTTACAAATGTAAAGTTGCTTCTTACTTTTAAATGGAGCATATCCGTCGTCTTCATCACTTTGGGAAATGAAATTTATAATGAACTTACTTTTAAAAAAATATTTTTATTGATTTCAGAGAGGAAGTGAGAAAGAGAAACATCGATGATGGAGAGAATCATCAATCAGCTGCCTCTTGCACACCCCACACCAGGTATGGAACCCACAACCAGGCATCTGGCCCTGACCAAATCAAACCCAGGACCCTTCAGTCTGCAGGCCGATGCTCTATCCACTAAGCCAAACCAACTAGGCTTGAGCTTACTTTTTAATGAATCCTGGTTTACTTTACATATTTTCTTGTTTTCGAGACATAAAAACCAAACTAATTTTTTCTCAAGTTCTACTAGGTGGTGTTACAGTGGAATTAATTAATTGCACTTTTTTTAACACACACTAATTCTCAAACTTTTTTTTTTTAATATATACTTCTATTTATTTCAGAGAGGAAGGGAGAGGGAGAAGAGATAGAAACATCCATGATGAGAGAGAATCATTGATTGGCTGCTTCCTGCACACCCCACACTGTGGATGGAGCCCACACACTGAGATGTGCCCTTGGCCAGAATTGAACCCAGGACCCTTCAGTTCACAGACTGATGCTCTATCCACTGAGCCAAACTAGCTAGGGCTAATTATCAAACTTTTGATCCTGTTTTCAAGTTCAAGGTATAATTCTTTTGCCCCAATTAATCTCTTCCTTGTGTCACTACCAATTAACAAAAACAAATTACCTCACTGCAACTCTAGTGCTGATTTAATGCACTATTTAAAAGATGACATCTATTAATTGATAGAAAATTAATTGATTTATGCTAAGTGATAATATAAGTAATGATCTATTGTAAACAGGAAACAGACATATTTCCAACCCTGACAACTATGAGATCCTTAGAAATAACTGGAGGTATCTGGACCATACTTTGTGAACCACTGATTTACCATATAGTACTTTAAAAAATTTGGCTTAGTAATTTTCCAGTTATCAGAAATTCTCAACATTCAGAGATTCAGCTGCAGTAATCTAAAATTATGGCACCCGCCGAGACCGGTTTGGCTCAGTGGATAGAGTGTCGGCCTGCGGACTGAAAGGTCCCAGGTTCGATTCTGGTTGGGGACATGTACCTTGCTTGCGGGCACATCTCAAGTGTGTGTGGGAGGGGTGTGTGCAGGAGGCGGCTGATCGATGTCTCTCTCTCATCAATGTGTCTGACTTTCTATCCCTCTTCCTTCCTCTCTGTAAAAAATCAATAAAATAAAAATAAATAAATAAAATAAAATTATTTTAGTGATTATAGACATGTTATTATGTATGACATTTTTAGAGCAGCCTGTGTAAAAATCATCACTGTTCTCGCTCAGCAACCCTTTATCAATGATGACACTCACTAAGTTTCCTCCTTTGCTACACATTTGTCCCCAGTCATCTCTCTGGCTCATGGCTTCTAACATCACAAAATTATCTCATTCTAATATATGGCCTTCAGTATTTTTCCTGGTAATGTTGTTAATACGTAGAAGTGAACTTTAATTCTATTAATTGTACTTGTGCCATGAGGTAGATTAAGCAACTAAAAAAAAGGTCAGAGTTTATTATCTGTGCATAAATTTATGTAGGGTCTATAAAAGTTTGAGATGGTAGGCTGAATAATGACCTTCGGACATTCATGTTCCAATCTCTGGAATCCGTGAATGTTATCTAATATGGCAATAGGGACTTTGCAAGTGTGATTAAATTAAATACTTTGACATGGGGAGACTGTGCTTGGCTATCTGAAAAGGCCTGATGTAATTACAACAGTCATTGTAAGAGGGATACAGCAGGAGTCAAAGTCAGAGGAGAATGCAATGTGTAGATGGAAGCTGAGATTACAGTGTTGTGCTTTGAAGTTAAGGAAGAGATCACAAGCCAAAGAACATGGGCTAAAAGCTGGTAAAAATGGAAGGAAGTGAATCCTCTTTAAGAGCCTCCAGAAGAAAGCAGCCCTTTGACTTTGACTTTAGCCCAGTAAAACTGATTTGGAACATCTAGCCTCCAGAACTATCAGTGAATAAATTTGTGTTGTTTTATGTCACTAAATTTGTGGCAATTTCTTACAATGGCAATAGAAAACTAACATAGTTCCATATCTGATTCTTGCTAAGTTATCTATTCCTATCAACCTAGTGCTCATTGCTGCATCTATTTTGGAATTTTAACCCATTTTATCCTATCTAATAAAAGAGTAATATGCAAATTGACCACACCTCTGGTACACCCACCAGCCACACCCACCACTCAATCAGAGCCAGTATGCAAATTAACCCAACTAAGATGGCTACGGCCACAGAGAAAGCAGAAGGGAGGCTTGGGTTGCCCCTGGTGATGGAGAAATCCAAGCTTTCCACAAACCCTGGTGGGCCCAGGCCTCCACTTAAGGCAACAAAGTTTCAATAGCTGTGGAAGCAGAAGGCTTGGCTCTGCTCCAGGCTACAAAGTTTCAATTGTAGAAAATAAATAAATCCTAGACCAGGGCCTCCAACTGGGTTGCTAGGGGGTGTGGCTGGCCTGCAAACCAGCTGGCCTCCACCCATGCACCAGGCCTCTATCCTATCTAATAAAAGAGTAATATGCAGATTGACCATCACTCCAACACACAAGATGACTGATCCTATGTGGTCAAAAGATACTGTCCCCATGTGGACACAAGATGGCCAGCAGGGGAGGACAGTTGGCAGGGACCAGACCTGCAAGGGAGGGCAATTGTGGGTGATCAGACCAGCAGGGGAGAACAGTTGGGAGGAACCAGGCCTGCAAGAAAGGGCAGTTGGGGTGATCAAGCCTGCAGGGTAAGACAGTTGTAGGGGAACCAGGCCTGCAGGGGAGGGCAGTTAGGGGTGACCAGGCCTGCAGGGGAGGGCAGTTAGGGGTGACCAGGCCTGCAGGGGAGGGCAGTTAGGGGTGATCAGGCTGGCATGGGAGCAGTAAGGTACCAATTAGGCTGGCAAGGAAGTAGTTAGGGGGTGATCAGGAAGGCAGACAAGTGAGCAGTTGGGAGCCAGTAGTCCTGGATTGTGAAAGGAATGTCCAACTCCCCGTTTAGGCCCTATCCTACTTGGATTGGGGCTAAACAGGCAGTCGGACATAACTTAAGGGTTCCTAGATTAGAGAGGGAGCAGGCTGGGCTGAAGGACACCCCCCCTATGCACGAATTTTGTGCACCGGGCCTCTAGTAATATAAAAATTTAATTCATTGGAAAAATATGTGCTACTTCTGATGGGTTTAACTTGTTCAGTTTTTATGGAGTAAGGTTTAGTAACATGTATCAAGATATTTACAAATGTTCAGACTCACCTGGCCAGGTAGCTCAGTTGATTAGAGCATCGTCCCAATATACCAAGATTGTGGGTTCAATTACCTATTAGGGAACATAAAAGAATCAACCAATCAGTGCAAAAATAAGTGGAACATTACCTCTTTCTCTCTCTCTCTCTCTCTCTCTCTCTCTCTCTCTCTCTCTCTTATCCTCCCTCCTTCCTTCCTCCCTCCCTCCTTTCCTTTCTCCCTCCTTCCCTTCCCTTCTCTCCTTCTCTCTAAAATCAACAAATAAAAATTTAAAAATTTTTAAAAATAAAAATATTCATACTCTTTAACCCAGTAATGCTAGGTATCTAGGGAAATAACCATAATTCATAGATTCAAGACCTCATTACAAGAATGGGCATTATAAGAAAATAATAAAGATTAGAGGAGATATTAATAAAACAGAAAAACAAAAGAGAAAATAAACAAAATACCTTGAATAATGAATAAAGTAACGATGAATGTATTAATTTACTATATGGAAGGAATCCTTTCACAATGTATATGTGTACCAAATCATCACAACATACACTTTAAATATCTTACAATTTTATGGATTATAATTCAATAGATCTGATTTTTTAAAAACCACAAACCATCTTTGAAAGGAACTAAAGACCTAAGTAAATGGAAAAACATCTTATAATTATGGACCCAAAGACTTAGCATTGTAAAGAGGACAATAGTCTCTAACTTGGTCTACAGAGTCATTCAATCCTTATGAAAATCTTAACTATTTTTTTGTAGAAATTATAAAATAATCTTAAAATTCATATGGAAGTGTAAGGGACCAGAATAGTCAAAACATTCTGGGAAAAGAAGGACACAATTGGAGAATTTATGCTTCCAAATTTTAAAATACACTACAGAGCTACAATAGTCAAGACAGTGATTCTAGACACAGAGATCAATGGAATAGAATTGAGAGTCCGGAAATAAACCATTTAATTTATGGTTAATGAATTTTCAACCAGGGGGCCAAGATAGTTCAATGGGAGAAAGAATAATTTTTTTCATCAAATGGTATTGAGGCAACTGGATATCTACATGCAAAAGAATAACATTTGATTCCTTTCTCATACCACATACAAAATTAATTCAAAATACACCATTGACCTAAATAGAAAAACTAAAAATATGTATAACTCTTAGAAGAAAATAAGAGTAAATATTTATAACCCTGGGTTAGGCAAAGCCTTCTTAAATATGACACCAAAAGCACAGTACCAAAATAAAAAAGTAAATTGAATTCCATCAAAATCCATTAAAAAAACCTTTGTGCTTCAAATGACACTATCAAGAAAGTGAACAGGGAAATCCAAGATGGCGGCATAGGTAAACACCTACACTGCTGCCTCGCACAACAATTTCAAAACTACAACTAAAAGACAGAACAGACATCATCCAGAACCACAGGAAAGCTGGTTGAGTGGACATTCTACAACTAGAAAGAAAGAGAGGAGCTCACAGAGACCCAGAGGAGCTGCAAAAAGCTGAGGTACGGAGACGCGCGCATGGAGAGAGCGGGTTCTGGAGTACCTGGCTGGCTTTTTCTGGTGGGAGGGAGACGAGACTCTCAACCCCTGAACACCAGATCCAGCCGAAACTCATACGGGGGGTAGTTTGGACTGTGAAAAGGGAGAAGTGCACGGAAATTTAGGGGTGTCGCAGGGGATCAGAAGTCTGGTGGCACGCATGGCACTGTGTTTCGCGAGTGGGCGGGAGACAGACCCTCCCAAATGCGTCACATATAACTCCACTAAGCCCGGGTTTCTGGCAAAACTCTAGGGACCCGGACTTGTGTGGTTCCGGAGTGCAGGGGAACCAGAGGGGCAGCAGTCTAGAGGCACTGTGAGAGAGCCCACATGTGCTCTAGGGCGCACATAGGGACCGATCCAGCAATTACCAAGTCACGTGAGACTCGGGCCGTGGAGGGTGGGGCCGACTGGAAGGCAAGGCGGTCCCTTAAGCCCTGAGACTCTACCCATCCCAAGACCAACAGAGAGGCCTTTGCGGTTTTACAAGTCTGGTATCATAAGGCTGAATCCAACACAAGTTCTCCCAGCATAGTGAAAATGCCGAGACAAGGGAAGGAAACACAAACAAAAGAAATGGAGGAAAACAAACGACTGGATATAGAGTTCAAAACCATGCTTATAAGGTTTTTCAAGAATATCCTAGAAAAGTTGGATAAAATTAGCAAGACCCAAGAGGAGATGAAAAGGGACCAACTAGAGATGAAAAAGATCGAACTAGAAATGGAAAAGGACCAACTAGAATTTAAACATACACCGATTGAAATAAAAAATATTATACAGAGACCTAATAGCAGACTAAAGGAAGGCAAGAATCAAGTCGAAAATTTGAAATACAAAGAATAAGAAAACACTCAACTGGAAAAGCAAGAAGAGAAAAGAATCCACAAATGTGAAGATAATGTAAGGAGCCTCTGGGACAGCTTCAAGCGTACCAACATCAGAATTGTGGGGGTGCCAGAAGGAGAGAGAGATACTGAAAACCTATTTAAAGAAATAATGCCTGAAAACTTCCCACATCTGGTAAAAGAAATAGACTTACAAGTCCAGGAAGCACACAGAACCCCATATAAAAGGAATCCAAGGAGGACCACACCAAGACACATCATAATTAAAACACCAAGAGCAAAATACAAAGAGAGGATATTAAAAGCAGCAAGAGAAAAACAGTGCATTACCTACAAGGGAGCACCCATATGTCTGTCAGCTGATTTCTCAACAGAAACGATGCAGGCCAAACGGGAGTGGCAAGAATTATTCAATGTGATGAAGAGCAAGAACCTACAACCAAGAATACTCTATCCAGCAAAACTATCATTCAGAATTGAAGGGCAGATAAAGAGCTTCACAGATAAGAAAAAGCTAAAGGAGTTCATCAACTCCAAACCAGTATTATATGAAATGCTGAAAGGTACTCTTTTAGAAGAGGAAGAAGAAAAAGGTAAAGGATAAAAAATTATGAACAACAAATACGTATCTATCAACAAGTGAATCTAAAAATTAAGTGAATTAAAAATTTGATCAATAGAATAAACTGGTGAATATAATAGAATCAGGAGCACAGAAAGGGAGTGGACTGATAATTCTCAGGGGGAAAGGGTGGAGGGGTGTACAGGGAGAGACTGGACAAAAATCATACACCTATGGATGAGATCAACGGGAGGGAGGTAAGGGTAGAAGGAAGGTTAGGAGCCGGGTGGAGGGGAGCTATGGGGGGAAAAAAGAGAAACAAATGTAATAATCTGAATAATAAAGATTTAATTAAAAAAAAAAGTGAAGAGTCAACTCAGAATGGGACAGAATGTTTGTAAATATATATATTAGGTGAAGGACTTCGAATGTTTAGAGAACATTTACAACTCACTAATAAAGAGACAAATAACTCAATTAAAAAATGGATGAAGGATCTGTATAGACATTTTCCCAAAGAAGAGGCACAAATAGTTAATAAACACATGAAAATATATTCAACATAGTGAAACATCAGGGAAATGAAAATCAAAATGATAATGAGAAACCATTTTACACTCATTAGGATAGTTATTTAAAGTCATATAACAAGTGTTGGTGAGGATGAAGAGACATTAGACCCCCCCCCCCACCATACATTGTTGGTGAGACTATAAACTGTTGCACTCCCCATGGAAAACAGCCCAGTAGCTCTTCACAAGTTAAACAGTTATCATATGATGTAAGTATGACATTGCATCAATACTAGTCAAGTGAGACGTTTTCTGCCCTTCCTTATCTCATCATTCAACCCTCCTCTCTTCCTGGTGCCCTTTAACTCACCACCCCCATTGTGACAACCTAAAAAATCTTCAGACATTCCCAAATGTCCCCAGGGATACCAAATCATTCCTGGTTGAGAAACCACTGATACAAATGATGTATTTTCCTGGAGTTGAACTCTGCCCTCTCAGCTTCTATTTTTTATTCTATAGTCTATGCCAAGCATAAGGCAGGTGTTACACACGCTTACAGAAAGGAGGAGGTTGCCCTCACAGCATCTCAATTGGTTCAAACCAGACAGCCTCTGCAGCTTCCAATACTCTTCCCACAGAGGTGTTGCCTCCCAGACATTCTCCATGGCCCAGATCCTACCTAGCCTTCTCATGGACAACACAACATGGCCATCTCTCCTGGAGCTGGAGCCAGGAGGATGCTTTTGCCTCCAACTTATTCTACTCAATAAGGGGGATACCACAGCAGAGACCTGAGGCCTTAATTTTTAAATATTTACCATGAAAACTTTGAGTTCACCCTGCAGCAATGTATGTAGCTCCTTGTATTCTTTTTTAAAATTTATTTATTTTAAAATTTAATTTTTCACATGCCCCTTGTATTCTTAAACCAGTTATTTTCCTCAGGATAAATCTCTGGATCTAATGACATGCACTTTTTTTTTTCTCCAGTGCATTTGAAAATGGATTGCCAAACAACCTGGGAAGGTTGTGCCAATTTACACTCCCACCAGCCATGGGTGACAGTATTGATTCTCTAATTCCTTTACCAGCCATCACTTAGATCTTGCTTTTTACCTAATTTCAATCTGTTGTAATGAAAACGGTATTTCATTGTTTGATTTCTTTGTGGATTATGCAAACTTCTTAAAGGTACATGAATATCAGGTTTTATAGAAATGTACTTTGGAAACATTAAATTATGAAAATTCTAATTTTAAATAGTATAAACTTTGGCAAATACTATTTTGAAGTAGTATTTGAACTTGATAAACTTGCATTATGATCTCCAGAACTAACCCAAAGGGCAAGACTAAGTAAACACATGCCAGAGTTGGTCTTTGGATATTTACAACACTGGGTAGTGTACTAAAGGCCACCTTTGAATAAACAGATGGCAGATGCCTGATTGCCTCATTCGTTTGAACAGTTTTACATGTAGACATTTATTCCTATTCTCAGACTACAGTTTTACATGTAGACATTTATTCCTATTCCCAGACTAAGATAAAGCTATGTAAATGATTTTTTAAATAATAGGAGAATTACATATTAATGTTTTCCTATAAAACAAGGAAAATTGCTCCAGAGCATTTATTTTTTCCCTATTCTTAATCTGGTGTTAGATACTATGTGCAGCACAGGAGTTGCCTTTCCTCCTATAAAGTAATTTTTGGAGAAGATTGGTTTAAGTTAGGCTCTCAGTGTTATATAACCTATATTTTTATAACCTATATGATTTTTATAACCTATATTATTTCTCATAATTTACGCCTGAAATTGGTGACTTTATCAATAAATGGAGAATAAGGGGTGCTGGGTTGAAGAACCAAGATTCTGTAGAATGTCTCATAACTGTGCACCAGTGATGTTATCTTTAAAGTAAAAAGCAGAAATAGACATTTTGTGACTACTAGCCTAGTTATAGTTTTCTATTACCTAAGCAAAGTGTACTTTTAAATATTTCTCCTGGAACTTGTTCTCCAGGCAGGCCTCCAGGGCATGATTAACACACCTTATCAATCTTTGATTCTAAACTATATGACAACCAAAGCCTCTGGAGCAATTAGTTAAAGCCTATGTCTATATCTGTATCTCTAGACTCCATGATCTAACTTAAACATGCTTACATTCACTGTGGGCTTCACGTGTGTATGTAATTTAAAAATCTCATTCCTCAGTTCAACTTTCAATGAGCACCAAGCTACATGGCAATCATCTGTTGTGCACTCCAATGGTGGTGTTTTGAGGTGAAGGATTCCTCGACAAGATTGGTTGAAGTTAGGATCTCAGTGTTAGCCACTTTTTTACAGTCTCTATTACTTATCATAATTATAATTTTCACCTGGAACTGGAGACTTTACTAAGAAATGGAGCCATGTGGGCCAAGGTTTTGAGCCAGTGTTCCTAAACTATTTGGATTGCTCCTTCAGTCCATGGTTATTTGCAAATACTTTCTTGTATGTCACTTTGATGAAATGAGCCAAAAAAACCTAACGGCCAAAAAAAACTCCAACTGTATATCTAAAGCCTCACAAAATAAGTCTATGGGTCTATATGAACAGAGTTCAGGCTACCAGATATGATAACAGATATATACAGAGCCTATTGTTATAATCACTTCTTCCTTAATGTGAGGACATTTTAACAGAACAGAGGTAAAAACTACCCACTGAGGGTGTGCATTCTTAGATTTAAGCTAAACGGAACTTAAAAAGCTAAGTTCAATTTTTTAAAGACAAGGCTATTGAGCAAATCTCTTTCAAATAGTTCAGATAGCTCCATGGTATCTCCTTGGTCAAAATGACAGCTCATCAAGACGGAGGACAGATATCATGCCAGCTTATTTTATATTAACAAAATCTGTACATGAGGAGAATAAAAGACTTTCTTCAGTTAGTTGTTCTCAAATCCCCTATTGTGTTTGTTATGAATCCAGATTTCTAGACTTCCTCCCTGGAGATTCTGGATAATGTATCAGGATGGGACCAGAAATCTCTGTCCTTAAGAAAGCCCCAGGTAAATTATTCTCATGTTTGGTCAACTTTGGGAAATGCTGTCTTGTTTATAATTTGTGAAGTAGAAAAGCTGGACAAAAACTCCTGTCTGGGTTAGAAATCATCAGGGCTTGCAAAAATTAGTTAATGCCTAAAACTAAGCAGCAAAATTCAGAACCACTAAAATGAAAGATTTAGTTGGTTCAAACTCTCAGGACTTAATATTATACCTCTTACATAAAAGGTCAAAACAGGAATAGCTACTGATAAGCAGGAGCTAGTGTCATAATTTAAGAAGTGAACAGAATCAAAAGCATAGGCAAAGCTGATACATTATTTTATCCAACCTAAGTTGCTTTTTTTCTTTTCTTTCTTATTTTTTTAAATGACACCGTAAGTTTATGTATCACTTAGAAAAATATTACTATTTACTGCTTTCTTATCAACTGAATATTTTATTTTATATTTATAGAAAGAGCTCTTTTAGACTTAGATAAGCCTTTTTTATTTAATGTAATTTTTTTTCATTAATTTCAAAGAGGAAGGAAGAGGGAAAGAGTGGCAGAAACATCAGTGATGAGAGAGAATCATTGAAGGGCTGCCTCCTTCATGCCCCACAATGGGGATCGAGCCCACAACCCAAGCATGTGTCCTGATCAGGAATTGAACCATGACCTACTGGCTCATAGGTCAATGCTCACCAGTTGGGCAAGCCTTTTGTTATATGCATTTCAATATCACGCTCTCTCCAAGGTCTCATACCTGCCTTTTTGATGTGCACAAGCAACATCCAGTATGTCATCACTGTGGCTTGACCGATAGCAATGATAAGAAGTCATTTAGTACAGTGCAAGTTCAGAGATGTAAAATGTGGAAAGAAGTATCTCAGAAGCAATGAAACAAGGTTAGGGGACTTGGGATAAAGTTAGGTATCACTATTTAAGATCAGACCAAGATACGATCAGAATAAATACATGTGATCCTACCATAAATACATGTGATCCTACCATAAATACATGTGATCCTACCAGAATTAGCTGATTTAAATTGGTAGACAGCTAAGTTAGAGCTCAATGCTAGACATGCAGGTGAGCATTTGGCATGTTGAAGTCAAATGTATTTTATGAATCTATCTGACAACAAACAGATCTTGAGCAAACAGAAGAATGTTTATTTGTTATCCTAAATTTGTATTTATTACAACACACTTTTACTCATTTGATTTGACCCTTTTAGCACCCCCAGATGGTAAAGGAAGGAGACCCATTTCAAGAGGAGGAAGCTGAGTCTCCACAGTGAGGCATTTTATCTTAGAATCGAATCTGGTGAGAATCAGAATCAGATTCCAACTCTGGCTTTCTGACATCTGGCTTTACCACAGGAAAGACTGTATCATTTGTTATCATTGAATATGACAACCAGTCTGTGATTTGATTCTGTGAGTCCAGATGAGCCAAAGCTTGGCACTTGAGTAAGTAGAGGTATTCGCAGATTTATTTTTTTTCTTTTCTTTTTCTTTCTTTTTTTTTTTTTATTGATTTCAAAGATGAAGGGAGAGAGGGAGAGAGATAGGAACATCAATAATGAAAATCTTTGACTGGAGAGCTGCCTCCTACACACTTCCTACTGGGGATCGAGCCTGAAACCTCAGCATGTGCCCTGATGGGAAGGAAATGAAACCATGACCTCCTTCCTGGAGGTCAACCAATGAGCCACACTGGTCATTCTCAGATTCATTCTTGTTCTTGGATTTTACATGTAATCAGGGTCAAATATCATGTCCCAGAGGGATTGATCTAAACAAAATGTTCCTAACATGACAACAGCTTAGGTAGGCAGACACTCAATGCCAGCAACTGGGTTTATTTATCTTGCCCAGCACTCTAAAAGGCTGAATGGCATTAGATTTCTTCATAATAACTGCAAGAGAACCAGTTTCCTCATTAGGGGAAATGTGATCCACATTGCAGCACTAGGAAATTAGAGATAATGTATATAAAATATCTAGCACACTATCCAGAAAAATGGTAGGTATTAGTAATACTAATATTTATTCAATAATTCTATTTTTGCTCATAATGATAGCTACATTGATTCAATGTATGCCAATTCTACATTAAAATAATTCACAAAAATAATTGCACATTTGAGACAAAACAATAATTAAGGCACAGACAATCTTAACTGGACTAATTATTTAGGCAAACTACTTAATGTCTCTGTGCCTCAGTTTACTCAATGAGAACATGGGAGTTATAGAATCTGCTTTGCAGGATTGGGTTGAAAATTAAATGACATAAAAGAAATAAGGCCACCTAAAACTTTGTTTAAATAAATAAACTTTTATATAGGCTTTAACCTATGTAATTTCCAAATGAAGGATCAGCAGCAATAACAAGGGGAGCAATTTTAATTTTAGTAGCCCATGTGACTTGTAAGGCGCCACTAGAGAATGGCATGCATGGTTCAAAACTGGACAAATTTAGATGGACCCAAAACTGGGTCCATCTAAATAAGGACCCAGTTCAGAGATTGGGGCTCCTTAATTAAGGGGGAAGCTAGGTCCTTTGGAGGACATTTTCTGTTCTGCAACTGATGTGTAATATGAAGCTTTCCCCCAAATCAAACCCAGAAAGACCTGCATCCATTGCTAATAACATAACTGTTATCAGAGTAATGGAGTAATAGGGAAAGGAGAATACTATGAAGCTCATCCACAGAACCCCCAAATGCCATCATAGTCTCCGGTCAGAATGGGGCTTATGGAGATCAAGTGATAGGTAGGATCTTGAACTTAGTTTATTTAACAATGCGATCTGATGGGATAGAAGACTGATCCTAAGGTCATTTGCTCACCAAATGTATTGTAGGAATAAACATATTTATTATCTGGCAGAAATTCCATATTGGTTTCCTGATCCACTAAGTAAATGGTATTTTAGTAGAAAAAAACAAATAGAGGCCCTCAAAACTGACTACCCTTTCCCTCCCTCGCTCCTCCACTCGCCTACCCCAGCCATTCTATCTCCAGATAGGAAACCAAAAGCAGTGCCATATTTCTAGGCAATGGCAGATGTTGGGATGATTTCACTTGCAACTTTGGTTAGTGAAAGCCAGATGAGTCATAGACTATGATTGAATTATAAATTTAATCAGACGGCAATGTCAATTACCGCTAAGATGTTTGATGTGGTTTCTGATTGGAGAAAATAAACCTTGTGGTATTGATCTAAATCAGGCTTTCCCATTTCTCCCAGTAACGATCATCTAAAGCAGTTTGCCTTCATGCCACAAATATCACAATCTGACCTCAGGGATGTGCAAATGCTCCTGCTTTCTGATATGATATAGCCCATACTCCATGACTGCCTTATATGCCACAGTATTTGGCCAGACTGTGTCCTGACCCTGTTTAAATACTCAAGTTAGATAATTCAGGATCGTTTAATAAAAGGACTATTTACTACAGTGAAGGGATGAGAAATACATGACCATTACCATCCTTACTAGTAGATGTTTTACTGGGTTGAATGGTGTCCTTCCTAGAACCTCAAAATGTGACCTTATTTTGAAATAGGGGTTCTGTAGATGTAATCAAGTTAAGATGAGGTCATACTGGATTAGGGTGAGCTTAATCCAATATGCTTCAAGTCCTTATATGAAGGAGAAAAAATGGAAACACAAACACAGATACATACATGTGATGATGAAGGAAGAGATTGGAGGGATACACTCCAAGGAATGCCAAAGATTGCTGGCAGAGACCCGAGGCTGGGACCAGCATGGAGCAGGTGCCTCCTAAAAGGGAACAAATCCTTCCTATACTTTGATTTTGGACTTCCACTTCCAAAACTGTGAGAATACATTTCTATTTTTTTAAATATATTTTATTGATTTTTCACAGAGAGGAAAGGAAAGGTATAGAAAGCCAGAAACATCGATGAGAGAGAGAGACATCAATCAGCCACCTCCTGCACGCCCCCTACTGGGGATGTGCCCGCAACCAATGTACTTGCCCTTGACCAGAATGGAACCTGGGACCCGTCAGTCCCCAGGACGAAGCTCTATCCACTGAACCAAACCGGTTTTGGCAATTTCTATTGTTTAATCTACTTGGTTGTGGTACTTTGTTACAGCAGCCCCAGAAAATGAACACAGACCTGAATGGACAACGAGTGAGTAGTTATGGGAATCCAGAGAGAGCAGCCGCAGCTAGAAGAGAGGGCTGCCTGATGGCATGGTAGTCTTCAATTAGAGGGGGATGGCCAATCTGCTGCAACTCTGTGGCAAAGGAGCCAGGAGAAAACTCTGATCTCAGCCTCTCCCTGTTTCTGGCCACTCCATCATTGGCCAAACACAACTGGGATCCAAAGGACAAGGAACATATTGAGGAAATCAATCAATCAGCCTCTTAGTACCCAGACAGAGAAGACTGTAGGGTACATCTGAGGTGAAAATGGAAAATATTCAACATGCTAGTCTGTTACATTATGGGTTAGTTGGGCCTAGTGAGAGAACATAGCCAACAACTGCTTGCGTAAGAACCCTGCACTTCAGATGACAGGAGATAAAGCCCACATTACTTCAGGTGCTGCCATGTGGGCGCCATTTCTAGCCCGGGGCGCCTTGAGACATTTCCCTCATGAGTGAGAGAAAAGTTGCTGTACATGTTCTTTCCTGCTGCAAAGAAAGGCACACAGTTCAGTTGGCCTCTTTGGATTTTGGAGGCTACATCTTGCCCCATTTGAGTATGCTACTCCAATGCATTTACCATTAGCTGTCAGGCTGCCAGTGCATGGGCTTAAAGTAAGAAAAGCCTTAACAGTAGATCCAGGCTACATTGCCAATTGCCCTGACTTTTGGGCCTTATGCCCACATAGGGACTGGAAATGTCTATGGCAGACAGCGATGCCCCATTGGGAGAATCACAGATCAGACCTATGGGTTTTTTTGTAAGGCCATGCCTTGTTCTGCTCACGACACTTCTTTATTCAAAAAGCTGCTCCTGGGTCCAGGTAGATACTCAGTAGCTGACCATGGAATATCAAGTAACTATTAACCTGAATTGCCTATCATCAGCAGTTATCTCATCTACTGAATTATAAAATTGGGTGTGTGCAGCAGCGTTCTGTTATTAGGTGAGAAGAGTGTATTCGAATCTGAGCCCTTGGAGTTCAGGGAGCACAGATAGATTTCATAAGCATATGTCCCCAATGTCCCATAGTACCAGTCCCCACCGCTTTGCCACCTCTCCTGGAACTCACATCTCTGATCTCATGGAGACTCCTATGATCAGTTAACAGGGGAGGGAAAGCATGGTTGACCCTGGGAGGGCACCAGCTGGGCACAGACAGCTGCTGTTCAGCTGCCCCACTCCGGCCTACTTTATAACGACAGTGGTAAAGGAAATCTTCCCAGAGGGCCAAACATCAGAGGGCACATCTGGTCGTCCACGTTGTGTAGGAGAGAGGCCTGAAATATGCATCCACTCTGACTTATAGGCAGTGATGAAGGCGAGTTGGAAAGAACAGTGCTGGCCAATGGAAAGACAATGTGGATATACCTCTTGAGATGGGCACAGACTTTGACTCCAAATGACCTTTGATGACAATAGTTTCACCCAAGGTGTTTTGGGTGAGAGACCAAGTTCTTATTGAATACTTCACAGGAAATAATAAGTGGGTTAGTGTCCTTTGTGCTAGTCCCTAGTCCAGGGTAATTCATGTGAGCTAAAGGAAAATGTTCCTGCATGAGTGGCCAAACACCCCTATTGGAGAGTGTTGAGGAAAAATAAATTTTCTCTGTATATGAGGGGGAGAAAGGCAGCTATCCTTCTTACCCACCTCCATACTTTGGTATGCAAATGAGAGCTCTCCAGGAGCCAAATAGATCCACTGCCTCCCCACCTCTCAGCTTCTACGATTTGGAGACCCACTGACAACATAGAACCTCTTCATTCTGGGAAGGGCAGTTATGTATCCTCATGGAAAAGCTACATATTTCATACATAGATTTCTCCTGGTTCCTGGGCTTATCCTCCTTGAAATGTAAATTCTAAGAAGAAGTTCCATTTTGCTGGCACTATGGGGACTTAGGAACTGAGATGTAGTCATTTGACTTTCTCTGAGGTAAGAAGAGTTTTTCTAGACTTTCAGGCCAGGGAAATTAACTAGTCACAGGGCTTCATATCGAATCTCATGGTATGTGAAGATGTTTCTGTGGGTCAAGGACATTTTATAGGAACACTGAGCAGGAAAGTTTTATTTGCCCATAGACAGATCTTAAGATCAAAAAGTACCACAAAGAAATCCTTAACATCATTCAATAACTTGATTTTTAGTTTTAGCAAAATGATTGATACTGCCAATTTAAAATTTTTTACATAAAAATTATGTTTAAAACAAGTAATTATGTTCATATCAATAGGTGGTAAGATTTTTCAATGTAAGAAAGCAGAGATACAAGTATAAAATCAACAAAGAATAGTAGTAGCAAGGCAATTTTAAATTTGATTGGGAAAACCAATATGAAGTCATGACATATTTTCTGCTTAAAAAAACATTTCCAAGTTCTCTCCACTATAAACAACCCAGAAAACAGGACAATCTAGTAGAAATGAGCAAGAATGGGAGTCTCTTTGTCCCTTCTAATCACTACTCAGCCCCCGGTACCCTCCCTCCAGATTTCTACAATCTTTCTGCCATGTTTTAAGCTTGTTGTGGAGGGAGCAGCACAGTACAAACTCCTTTGTGCCTGTCTTCTTTAACTCTGTCTTACGTTTGTGAGATGTATCCATGTTGTTGTGTGTATTTTTAGTTTGTTCATTCTCATTACATACATTGCTTAACTGTATAAATATACCACAATTGATTTATCCCTTCTACTATTGATGGAGAGTTTCATTGTTTCCAATTTGGGATATAACAAATAGAGCTCCTATTATTTTAAGTCTTTTATTGAACATACTAGAGGCCTGATGCATGAAATTCATGCAAGGGGCTTCGCCCTCACAGACCCAGCTTCATCTAGAAGGTCGTCTGGAAGGATGTCCAGTCTAATTAGCATATTAAGCTTTTATTATTATAGATGGTACCTTTTGGTTGAACATATATGTTATACACATATTTGTTGTAAATGTGTCACACATATAAACATATGTTCAGATAGGTAGGAGAGAGATTGCTGGTGATAGGCATGAATATTTTCAGCTTTAATAAATACTGCCACCCAGCTGGAGTGGCTCAATTGATTGAGTGTCCTGTGTACCAAAAGGTTGCCAGTTTGATTCCCAATCAGGGCACCTACCTGGTTTGTGGGTTCAATCCCCGATTGAAGCATGTACAGAAGGCCACTGATTGATGCCTCTCTCTTTCTCTTTTAGCATGTCCTTGGTGAGGATACAAATAATAAATAAATAAATAAATAAATAAATAAATATCATCCAGTTAATTAAAACAATCAAGCATTTGTATTACCTTTACTATAAAAATCAAATTTAAAGTTAATAAAATAGTTCATAAGGACAAGTTTCTATTAACAGAAAATAAATGAGGAGAAAATGATAAGTTAGAAGATGAACATTTTACAATCCTAATGAAGTAATGGGCCTACACAAAGATTTTCATAAGGAAATGCTAAAACTATTGGATAGAAGGGAAATGGGAAACTTTTAAGTGGCTAGATTAGGTCAGCAGCATCTAAACCCATTGATATTAACATATGAAGGTGGGAGAATACAGATATGCATGTTCTCATGTGATACAAAGGAGAGTTTCTTTATGAAATATTATTGTCAAAGATTGAACCTAAGCTAATAAAACCTCTAGATCTAACAGTCATTTATAAAAATGCAGGAAAAGAAAAAAGATTTAATGATATTACAAAAAAGCAATCAGCAAATCTAGAACATGGTAAATCTAAAGGAAAATTGACCTTGTTCCTCCAACGAATTGATGGTATTGTTTAAAAAAGGGGGGGGGCTTTCACTTAGGCTTACCACCCAAAATACAATGTGTAGATTCAAGTAAATCTTACTTTCAATAATTTAAATATTTTTTAGACAATCAGGGAAATTTTAATATAGATTGGGTATTGGAGAATATTGGGAAATCATTGCTAATATTTTTAGGTAAAAATGGTATTGTGGTAATGTTATAAAAAATGTACATTAAAATATTTACTAGGAAAATGATTATAGGTATTCTTTAAAATATTTCAGCTTATGAAAGAAGTGGGAGAGGCAGATAAAATAAGACTGGCAAAATACCATTGATTGCTGAAACAAGCTGCACATTAGTTTTCATTACTATTCTCTATGGTTATCAAGAGGAATGTTTTGAAAGTTTTAACTTCCTTATTAACAGAAATTAAAGCATTTCTCTTTGAGAAGGATGTACACAATCCAGAACTAATGAAGGATCCAAAATTTTATTTCATGTAGATGTTACATCTCATCTAAACAGCTTAATTGTAAACTACAGAGGAAAGGAAACATAATTTTTTCGATGTTAGATGTTATTTCATTTGAAAACAAATTATCTTTTTTCTCAAGATTTTGAAAGAGAAACTTGGATTCACTTTCCAAGCCAGTTGAAACATCGCCAAGAAAATACTTCTGATATTGACATTTGCTATTTCAAAACACTTTTTTAAAAATATGTATTTTTATTGATTTTTTACAGAGAGGAAGGGAGAGGGATAGAGAGTTAGAAACATCACCAGCAACTAAGGTATGTGCCTTGACCGGAATCTAACCTGGAACCTTTCAGTCTGCAGGCCTACACTCTATCCACTGAGCCAAACTGGTTTTGGCCAAAAAAAAAAACACTTTTAAATATGAAGGAAGTTTTTCTCAACAGGTTTCAGGAATTCAGAAATAGCAAAGTGACATTAGCCTTTGTTAAAAAACCTCTTAATGCTACTGTAACAATTAAATTTTTCTCCCTTTAATATTGACATTGGCAACTTTGAAATGCAATTACTGGATTTAAAAAAAAACAGAATTGTAGAGCTTGAAATTTGATATTGTGCTGACATAGTAATATTGGAAAAAAACAAATGTGAACTTAGTTCACAGCACAAGTCGTTTGCTTTGAAAGACCTGGAGAAGGAAGATATGTTGATTTTTAACACTTGGAATAGTATTCCTGACTCATATAATCAACTGAAAAAAAACTAGCGTTTGCTGTTCTTTCCTTATTCAGGTCTACATATTTATGCAAACAATCATTTTCAAGCATAAACCTTATTACGAGTAAATTGAGAAGTCATTTTATTGATGAGAATCTGGAATCATGCCTAAAATGAAAAACAACATACAAACCTGACTTACCCAAACTTTCCAAGGAGATGCAAGGCCATTGTTCACATTAGTGTTTGTCAGTCATTGTCATGATTTAATTTTATGGCTATTGTAAGGTAAATTGTAAGGAATTTAATTTTATCAATAAATAATATCATTATCAAGTATGATATTAAGTTTTATTCAACATACCTATAGTTTAACTAAGACTTAAAACTTTAAGTTCATTAAGTTAATTTTAGGGAACGTTGTGGAGTAAAAGAATATGTAGTGTCGAGGATTGAGAAAGGTATGTTGAGCTGGTTTGGACATATAGACAGGATGAATGAAAGCAGATAGATGAAACAAGTATACAAGACGAGTGTGGATGGGAGAGTTGGGAGGGGTCGACCTCAGCAAACATACCTCAATCAGATTGAGGACGTTTTTAGCAACGGCCAGTTTAGCAATACCTTAATTAAGTTAATAACAATGTACCTACCTATATAGTTTAAGTTTAAAAAATTTGGCTCTCAAAAGAAATTTCAATCCTTGTACCGTTGATATTTGGCTTTGTTGACTAATGAGTTTGCCGACCACTGCTCTAGATGATGCTCCGGATTACCTGATTCTGATTCTATCTACACCAGTGGTCCACAAACTCATTAGTCAACAGAGCCAAATATTAACAGTATAAGGATTGAAATTTCTTTTGAGAGCCAAATTTTTAAACTTAAACTTCTTCTAACGCCACTTCTACAAAATAGACTCACCCAGGCCGTGGTATTTTGCGGAAGAGCCAAACTCAAGGGGCCAAAGAGCCATAAGTGGCTCATGAGCCGAAGTTGGCCAACCACGGATCTAGGCTATTTCACAAGTCTGTAAATTGTAGGTGATTGAAAGCAATAACAAATAAATCATGCAAAATCTGTCCTACCTGGTGGAGTTTCAAGTGACCTCGCTCTCTCCCTGAAGCAGTTACTTTTACCACCATTTGCACATTTATTTCAACATCCTTTATTCCATATAAATGTGTGCTGTTTTGATTTCTTCTTTGACTCTCTTATGACATCTTTCTGATTCATTGCCTATAAGTAAAATAAAGTCTTTGACACACGTTCATTCTGTATGAGTCTTAATTTTACCTCTTTTTAAAAGTTATCTCTTAACAATAGTAAATAGTATTTACATCTTTTTTGTGAAGCTGAAAGTAAACTAATTGTTTTAAGTTTATTATCTGCTAATGATTGATTGTTAAACAACTTCAGCATAAATTGTAGGTTACTTGTGCAAATATGAACTAACTTTTCCTCCCATCTATGTTTTGTTTCTTCATACCAATAGT
>PVJN01031002.1:0-25064 GCA_004026805.1 Lasiurus borealis | reverse complement strand
GCTGACAGATAAACCAGAACAGGGAGGTGACAAATGTAGGGGAATTTGCAAATGCCACCAACGCCAGCAGTCCTGTTCTCATGAGTCATCCTGAGGGCGCCTACCATGGAGAGTGGGGGACAGAGTGGGAGAGACGAGGGAGACCCACTCTCATTATTCACTGGCCTCATTCTCTCTCTGGTTGAGGGCCTTGCAGAGAATTCACTGGCCTCATTCTCGCTGGCTGAGGGCCACGAGCCAACAAACCATAGTTTCAGCCTGTGTGGGAGTGAGTTAATAGTGTTGTGGCTGGAAGTAACTCTGACAAGCCTTGCATGCAATGGGTGAAGGAAGATGGCGTCGCTGGGTGATTATTGAGTCTGAGGAAAGTTTCATTGAGAAAGAAATGTAACATGATGATAGTACTCCACTCAAGACTGAAATCAGGAGCTGTCCTCCAAGAAGAAAATGGCTCCTTGAAGGCAACCAGAGGGTCACTTTGATGCTTCAGCCCAGAAAATCACACTTGCTAACTTCTCATGTCTAATCTTAAAGGAAATGTGCGCACTGTGTGTGTGTGTGTGTGTAAAGGAAAGATGGACATTTCTGCTTCTTTTTTGATGAGAGCATTTTAGAAAATGCAATCTTCTGTATTTTATTGCTCAGTCAGTCCTTGGTGCAAATTTGTATGGTAGAACATACAGGGTTTACTATAATATTTCTGGCCTAGGTGTAGGGAAAGAGACTGTCATTTGGTGGCTGAAAAAATAGTCTCAGTGTTGAGTACTATGAAAACTTAGGCCTGGGTCACAGAGAGCATGTTCCTTCTATGTGTTGGCTTCCCATGAATGAAGCAAGAGGAAATATTTTCCAGTGTGATCCTTTGTGAATTACTCATCATCATTAAACAGTCCTTTTCTGCCAGATGAAGGTAATGCCGCCTGCAACTTGCACATGGCATTGATATTTGTGTTGTGACTAAACAGTGATGAACATAGTTTCTGCTGGTCACACAAAATTTCTCATGATTCAGACAGTGTTGTTGAAAGTTGGAGGAAAGACACAGATGCTGGAAACTGTGAAAAATATGATCGTGTTTGTGGGAAACCGCCATTTGCCAATACTATCGTGAGAGTGCACCCAGGAACGCAGGAGGCCGATGGACCTTGTGGTAATGCTTGTGCTCGTTGGTCATTTTGTTTGTTGTTTGTTTTTTCCAAAATGAGCTGAGGTCAGGAAAGGCATGTGTCAACACCTCCTTAAGTTGGGGGCAGTAAGGTAGACTTCAGCTTTACAAAAATGCTTTAAACCAGTCCAGTTCAGCTGGTCCATTTGACCTGTCCCCTCAAGAATCTCGTGGGGACGAAACCGGTTTGGCTCAGTGGATAGAGCATCAGCCTGCGGACTGAAAGATCCCAGGTTCGATTCCTGTCAAAGGCATGTACATTGGTTGTGAGCGCATCCCCGGTAGGGGGTGTGCAGGAGGCAGCTGATGATGTCTCTCTCTCATCGATGTTTCTAACTATCTATCCCTCTCCCTTCCTCTCTGTAAAAAAATCAATAAAATATATTATTTTAAAAAATCCCGTGGGCCTCTGGGTGGTGTTGTGAACATCAAGATATTCTCATCACTGGCCTGGTGTCTGCACATAATAGAAACTCCAAAGTTTCTATTATCTTTTCTCTTAGAAATTTGGGCTGGGATACGAATGGGTCAGTCAACTCTTTACTGACAAATAGTAACATTTGAACAGTAATTTCCTAGCAACTACATCCTCCACTGAAAAGAAGGACTAGGCTAATGATGAACCTGGTGGACTTTGCAGCAAACTTGAGAGGGCTCTGTGGGCCGAATGGAGAACCTGCTCTTATTGTCCTCTTACCTTTGAGCTCTGTTCTTGGATTTCCCCCAGAAAGAACAGAGGAAACGTGTGTGCCCCAAGGCAACTGAGCCATCACCCCACATTCTTGGCAGCTGACCGTTATTGTGAAGGCCACCATTGCCCCCGCACCCCCACTCCCACCCGGACCTGGGTTTCCTTTTGCTTGCCTGGGCCGGAGTAAAGGTCGACCAGTTCCCTGGGCTGATCAGGAAATGGCACCAGAAGCAACGAGGAGGGCAGAGTCCTCTGTGCCAGGCCTGGGGAAGCAGGGCAGGGCAAGGACAGCTGAAGCGAGAAACCATTTCCTGCAGCAAACACCACAGGAGGTGCATTCATCTTGGCCCTTAGAGACACACGCAAGACAAGGAACCTTAGAACCAGAACACTGGGAATGCACTTTAGAGTGCGAATAAAAGTCTGCAGACTTCACACTAGGGGTGTGTTTTTTAAGAATTTTAAATGGGCTTGTTTTGTTCCCAAGCCCTTTGGACACCATGGTTTGTTTTGGTTTTATCAGAGTTGGTCAAAAATACATTTATCTTGCTGAACACCAATGACACCATGGCAGAATACCAATCCTGAAATGTTATGAAAGCATTTTTTCTCCCTGTGCTTTTGGAGCAGTTTTGCATTAGCCATAACAGCGATCAAAAATGTTGTTCTTACCAATGATTTTTTAAAAATATATTTTATTGATTTTTCACAGAGAGGAAGGGAGAGAGATAGAAAGTCAGAAACATCGATGAGAGAGAGACATCGATCAGCCGCCTCCTGCACGCCCCACTGTGGAGATGTGCCCGCAAGCAAGGTACATGCCCCCGACCGGAATCGAACCCGGGACCTTTCAGTCCGCAAGCCGACGCTCTATCCACTGAGCCAAACCGGTCTCGGCACCAATGATTTTTTAAAGCAAGTTTGACCAGTTCCACTTGGGGACCATGCTCCTTAAATGGGGCAGTGAGTCGCAGTGGCATTTATAAAATGCTGGTGTGCCCATTGCATTCGCCACAGTCATCTCTGAACAAGCTTTCTCCAAATGGACCTATCATCTTTCAGCCTTAGGAAAAAACAATCCAGAAGAGAAAGTGGCCAGCTTTTACATCTGATAAGACGGTGGATCCTCCAATATCCTCGTTCTCCGGGTTCCAGTATTGACCATCTTCACCTGAGAGGGGGGAGTTGTCATTTTGATACATAACTTCTACTATGGCTCCTTCAAAGGTGGTCTCTTATTCTCTTGTCAAGTTTGCATTGAGTATTAAAGGTCGAAGCTTGGTTTCAAATTCCAACTCCAGATTAGCCCTTACGTGAGGATATTGTACATAATTCAGTAGATACATATGAAAATTAAACATCATAATTCAACTCCTTTTTTCCTTTTTGGCATTAAGTTTCATAGTTTTACCTCCTTCCCTCAACCTGACCACAGTATTTAAAGCAGCAGAAGAGAAACTACAGAATCGTTGTTCATTGAAGAATGTGTCATCAGTTTGGTTCCCATTTAGAGGCCAAGGAAAGAGGGAAGGGTATGGTTTTAAGGCATCCTTTATGTGAGTTTTCCCTTAAATTGTCATTCTTTCTGCAGGACATGGCTGATGGCTTAATGTATTCCATTATGCTTTTCTTTCCCTTGCACTCTGCACCGAGACAAGGGTTTGATTTTAAAGCGCATGTCGCTTCAAGTGTTTGGAAGACCTGCCTCCGAGGAGAGTGTCTGTTCGCGGTTCTCAGTGGTATTGTGCTTGAGTGCCATAAAGTGATGATAATGGTGTGTCTTGGGCCCTGGTGACTTCCTAAGGACTCGAAACCCAAGGCTTTTGCTTCATCTGTTTTGCTCAAGGCTGAAGTGCTTTATAATGGATATACTTTTCTTAAGCACAGGATGCTGTCTGCTAATGTGTTTCTCCAGAAGGTCTCATCATTTTAAGTGTCACCGTGATGTAAGCTTCGGTCAGCTGTGTGGGTGAAAACAGGGTGCTGTGATAAATCAGAAGTTCTGAACTGGGCAGGTCATAGTGGGTGTTCGTGCACTAGGCGTATACGTGTTCAGTAAAAGGTTTGTCTCTGCTTTAAGTTCCATTGTGTCATACAGACACAATCTAGGTTAACGTATCTTTGAGATGCCTTTTCCCGCTTCTAATACTTGGCCACCCTTTCAGACCCCACCTTCAAAAGCATGACTACCCTCAAGTATATAACCTTGTTAACTATCTTGTGAGCCAATCCCCACCTTGCTTTCTCCCACCTCCTTACATTATCTCATAATCAAATGCATAAAAGAAACTATTATTCTTTGGAGAATTTGAGGACTTCCTCCCCATTATATGTTATCATTTTGGTTCAAATTAACTCGTACAATATTCTCTATGGGTTTGGATGTTTCTTACGTTGACAGCTATAATGTTTTTATATTTGAATCTGCTGTAATTTTTTTTACTGTAGAATTCCTATTAAAATTAAAATAGTTACACTCCTAGATTAGTTTCAACAAATGATAACATAAAGAACATTGTAGGGTAGGGAGGATATGGATTTATGAAGTTGCCTGATTGTGCATATTATGACATTTGTATTTCATGATTCAAAATTGGCAGCTTAAATGAGTATAACCAGTGGATTGGGAAGTTGTTGTGGGCATGAAAAAAAGGGGAATAGATTTTCTAATCTCTGGGCTTTTCCCTCCCATTGAATTGTCCGAAGTCTAGTTCAAAGATTGATTCCAATAAAGGGATTCAAAAGTAATGATTATTCACCCAGGACTAGATATTTCCTTGACTCCCTTCCCATGGTGCAGTGAGAGGCGTCATAACAAGGTGGGCTGAGCTCAGTCCTGGGGCAGAGCCTTAGAGGAGACATTCTCCTTTTCTGGCTGCACTGATACAGAACAGCGGTTGGCAAACTCATTAGACAACAGAGCCCAATATCAACAGTACAACGACTGAAATTTCTTTTGAGAACCAAATATTTTAAACTTATACTATATAGGTAGGTACATTGTTATTAACTTAATTAGGGTATTTCTAAGCTGGCCTTTGCTGAAAACATCCTCCATCTGATTGAGGTACACTCCAGGGGCCAAAGAGCCACATGTGGCTCAAGAGCCACGGTTTGCCAACCACTGATATAGAAGAACACAGTTCTTTCTTTATCAAATGTCTCTGGATTCGGCTTAACAAAGCTGTTCATGGTCCCTGCTCCCCAAGACAGCCAAGAGACAACACTGTTTTTCAGTCAGTAAAATAGAAACGTGTGTGTGTGGCATGTTTGGGGAGGACGACGTTAGTACCAATTTACTAGGATTTTATATAATCTGCAACCAATCTTTTGCAACCCCCTAAGTTAGTATCTGCCAGTTCTGTAGTGGTGAGTCAAGCAATAAACAATAAAATGTGGAGAATCATGAGCTATAACAGTGGTGTGACTTTTGTGCCTGGCTTTCAGTGCTGTCAAGGACATGGATAACTCCGTGTACCTCAAAGTCATCCCTTAGCCCTGTTTTCTCATGTCTGTGGCTCTGCTTGTATCATAAACGTAAGATTTCCTCTTCTCTGCTTGTCTAAATACTATTGCTCTTTCAAGGCCAATTTCCAGGGACTTATCTTCTGTGAAGAATTCCCAGACTGCTTCAACTCATGGGGGTTCCCTTTTCCCCTGAGCTCTTAGGCAATATCTCCTCTGACTACTCATCAGCTATTCATCAGCTGCCGCTTGTACTGTTATGTGTCCTCTTGTTGTTATTTCACTGCCATTTTCATTAGCTTCGGAAGGCGGGCACGTGTTAGCTCCTCAACGAAGACCTGGGGAGCAGGGCAGCGTGTCTTTGAACTTCTTGCATTGTCTTCATCAATTAACCAGATTCCATGTTCACGACAGGGGTGGTTATTAAACATGCGTCGGCTAATTGCTTAAATAGATAATTGATTATAAGACAATTATGTGCAGACGGTAAGTAGGTCTTGATATCGTTTAGAGCTCATTTGTTCTGGGCTAAGGGTAAGATTGTACTTCAGCAAATATATGGTGACTTGCTGACCCATCAAGCCCACGGAAAGGCACACTCTTGCTTCTCATTGTTCCCATTTAGAAAGCCATGTACAGTGTCCTGTGGTAGGTACTGCACACAGAGAGATTCTTCACCCAGAATCCTACTGTCTTGGATTCCTATTGCATTCAGGCCCTTGCTTCAGTTTTAGTTTTCAGTGCTTGGTCATTTCTTATCACTGATTAGCCACAGCTTCTGTGTCAACATCTCTCCTCGGCTGAGTCTTCCTTTTGGACAGGTGGACCTTCGAGTTAGCAACCCCAAATTGTCAAACATAGCCTCCATGGGAGGGAAGTTCTTATCAATAATCAATGGAATGGTGGTGGGATTTTAATGGATACTATATCACAGAGATGAGATTTTTCTAATGGGAAGAGAAAAAAACTCTCCCTTGCCCGTCATTCCGTCACACACACACACACACACACACACACACACACTTCACACACATCCTTGGGAACAAAAAGTAATTGAGTTTTATTTTCAGAGAAGTGCAATCAGATTGTTTCTTCACTCACTTTTAATGCTATATTATTGGCATTTACTGATACAATGAAAAAGCAGCTTAGATCTATTGAGGTACTTCCTGATTCAATGTGGATTTCTTCACGCTGCATTTTGATTGGACAGTCGCTCTGTAGTGAAGGAGTGTACACATTAGCTAAGGGGGGAAGAATGCCTCAGCTCCTCCTGTTGGGTGTGCCAACTCTCTCAGCTGTTCAAGGGACAGGATGTGAGGAGGACTTGTTTAGAAATGACAGCATGGAGTGACTTCTGGCATCAGGTGTCAGCAATTCTATTCTGGGTCGCGCTTCTGGATTGCTAATTTAGAGTGAGTAATTTTCCCTCAGCGGCCCCATCTGGGTAATGTGGAAGAGGTCCCTGACAGTAAACTTTGCTCACCAGTATTTGGGTTTTACATTATCTCCCTTTGCCATTCTCAAGTTAACACGGTCTTAAGATTGAAGACATCTGAGCCACTTTTAAAGGCCTAATGGAGTAACTTGAGCCATCAGCGAAATCTGGCTGCTGGTGTCTTCCTCGTTTCTTTTTATTGCTCCGGGTTAAACTAGTCAGTCCCCGATGTGGGAGTTTGTAAACAGTGATTCTGGCCCCGAGAAGAGCTAATCTCAAGTGGGTTTCTAGGAGTCTGCATTTTCAAAGAGCTTCCCAGGAAACTATAAAGCACATTGGTGATGAAGGCCCTCTGGTTGCACCATTAACCAGGTCAGAAATATAGCTCACTCGAAATTTGCTCATGACTGATTGTTCTGTTATGGGAATAACAGACTTAATAAATAGAAATGCAGGATATCCAGTTAAGTTTGAATTTCAGATAAACAATATACATTTTGTTGCACTCCTGTGTCCCGTGCACCGTATCTTATTTTCAATCACCTGCCGACCTTCCTTGCTATAGAAAGCCAGGACAGACTCTGGGTCTTTGACAGTGTTAATACCGAAGGGTCAGAAAAGATCCTGAGACAAAGAGCTGGAAGCTTTAGCCCTGTCTTTGAACTCTATCTTGATTATTTTGCTGCATTTTGCCAGTACCGCATTCATTTGATTTCTTAAATAAATTGAAGGTTTTTTTTTTCTTTCTTTCTTGTTTTTATTTTCTTGGTGTGTGTGTTTTTAGAGTGCAAAGGAATTTAGCCACATGACTCCTATGAAGCCCTCACTTCATGTGAAAATTTGTTTCAGCGTTTCTCATGGAGGTACAACCATCTTATCTTAAATTGCACAACTCTGTTTTGATGTGAGGCTTTAGGTGGAATCTAAGACCTCCCTACCGACCCATGTGTTGTCTTCCCAAATAGTTTTTCTTCCAAGTGGAATATTTTCTACTGGCACTGGACTGCATCACTTTAGTCTCCTCTGGAAAACATTTATGCAGGACATGCGGGGTAAGGTAAGACACAGAGGCACGGGCCATTCTGTGAGAGCAGACAAGGTCAGCACTGGCAACACCAACATTCATTTCAATTGAAATTGTTCTCTGGGTACTTATGTCCTGTGTTTAGTATAAGCTGACTCAGCGGAAAAGGCCTGCGGCCATTAGGTAAACCTCTACTTTTGCATTGGCCTTTATTAGTAAGTGATAGATGGAGTTTTCGATGCACTGAATGGCCACACTTGTCTTGTGACTGTGGTGGGTACTATCCTGTAATAGGTGGCAGTGATTACCAAGTTCAGCTAACTGATGGCTGTTTACCCCCAACCTTTGCCTCCCAAACTTTTACCTTCTCACTGAAATCTTAAAACCTGAAACCAGATCATGCTATTCGATCCTTCCGTCTAAAACAGGCAGGCCCTACATCACAGTGCAGGTCAGTACCGGATATGCCTGCTATGTCTCAGCACCTTGGAGAGGAGTGTGTCCGTGGAATATGTGAGTCTGACTGAGAATCCCATTTCCCACTTTCTGGGGCTGATGTCAATTTGATTCATTCTTATTTGAAAGATTTCTTCCAACTTAAAAAAAAAAATCTACCAATACCTCTGTTTCTCCCTCAGATCACTGTTTTAGAATGGATTAAAAGCTTTCCAGCTCAAGAAAGATAGAGTAAGTGTCCCTGAATCGACTCACCTTTTTAGTAAATGCATGCTAAGCTGGAACTGGGGGGATGACATAGCCTCCCAAAGGAATCTCATGCCAGGGGTAGCTAAATGCAACTGTCAGAGATGAACAGTTTGGACCCCTGAGGCCTCACACCCACAATGTTGACAAATATGGGAACCCCTGCTCCAGGCTGTGCTTCTTCCCTTGGGGTCAATGGGCTAATAAATGAACCACCTGTGGCAGCCATTCCCAGCCTCTCCGTAAGAGCTTCAGAGAGCTGAAACCGGTTTGGCTTAGTGTATAGAGCGTCAGCCTGCGGACTGAAAGGTTCCAGGTTCGATTCTGGTCAAGGGCATGTACCTTGGTTGCTGGCATATCCCCAGTAGGGGGCATGCAGAAGGCGGCTGATTGATGTCTCTCTCTCATCGATGTTTCTAACTCTCTATCCCTCTCCCTTCCTCTCTGTAAAAAATAAATAAAAAATATTTTTTAAAAAAATTAACAGAAAAAAGAGCTTCAGAGAGTGAGCATGTGCAGGAGGGAAAACAGAATGGGGCCACCTTTGTCCCCACAACCACCTTCTAGCCATAGTTCGCTACCAAGCATCTTCTTTCTGAGTGTCCAATTGTTCACCTGTGACAAAGTGATAATACTGCCTGCTTGGCCAGGCTATTCCAGAAGATTAAAGCAAGTAATATATATTAAATGCTTAGTATAATGTCTGGGAGGGAATAGACTTTTATGGAGTTCAGTAAACTTTAATTCCCTCCTGTGTGTAAAACTCCCATTTGTAGGGCATATTCTAGAATTGGAAAGGATGCTTATTGCACTACCTCTTTAAGAGATTATTCATGGATTTATTTATTTATAATCTGCTTTTTCTCTGATTGGTAATCTACGGTGGAGTTCCCCAGTGACCAAGCTTGAGATAAAATGATCTTCCTTTACTCTAAATCTATGCAATATATATTTACATACTAGAGGCCCAGTGCATGAAATTCATGCATGGGTAGGGTCCCAGGGCCTGACCAGCAATCAGGACTGATTTGTGGGGTGACCAGCAGGAGGGCTATCAGGGGTCCCTAATGGCACCTGCCTTGCCTGGCCTGGGGCCTATGGAGTGGGGGCAGTGCCTGCATTGAGCATCTGCCCCCTGCTTGTCAGTGCGCATCATAGTGACCAGCCATTCCACAGGTCATTCTGCCATTGGGTTGATTTGCATGTTAGGCTTTTATTATATAGAATTTATTTCTTATGACTAGAGACAAAGGATAACATTTTCTTTTCTTTTCTAATAAATATTTCTTTAAAAAAATTCTTGGAATATAATTGGTATGTAGTATCCTATTAGTTTCAGGTGTATTTCATAACGATTCGATGTTTATATATATTATGAAACAATCACCACAATAAGTCTAGTGACCATCTGGCACCACACAGAAGTTATTACAATATTATTGACTGTATTTTTTATGCTCCACATTACATTCTCATGACTTATTTATTTTGTAACTGGAAGTTGGGTATGCTATATTTAAAATTTTGGCTGTCAGAGGCAGCCTCAGCCACTCCTGATTAAATCCTCAGTTGTTCAGGTTTCTTTTGGATGGGTTGCTTTTTAATTATATGTGTTTTCCTATTTTCCTTTCAGGACTAGAATATGTATTGTTTTCACCATGGGTATCTTCCGAGTATTTGGCTGTATTCCACTACGTGGGTACAGAGGCAGAGAGATATTAGAGTTTGTCCCAAAGTATGTGCTGTTTCCAAACAATAGACAGAGTGACTTATTTTTATAAAGTGCAAAACACATTATCATTGTTTTGTGTTTGGTGCTTGCAAAACTCGGAACTTTATAAGGCAGAAAGAGCTTTCAACACCTTTTTCTCCTTTGAAAAATAATCAGCATACCCCTTGCCTCTGGCATTTTTTTTCAAGGCAAGCCAAAGACTGTGTTTTCCAATTTCTGAAAATCTAATTCCTCAAGCAATGGCTGCGCAAACCGCCGGTGTCTTCTGTGGGTAGGTTAACAAGCCATTTGTTCCTTCTGTTTTCAAACTCATTTCAGACTTGCAGCTCTCTCCATTCTCCGTATTAAAGCTAACTGCTTGCTCGATGGTGGAAATATCTCTTGCATTAGAGAAAGGGCATGGCAGACAGACCCAAGAGGAGTTCCAGATGTGCCCCCACGAGCACTGGCAGATGCCCTGAGAGCTCAGAGGGGGGCAGGGATTCTGTTGGCAGACCCAAATCCTCGACGTGAAATGTACCCATGTGCACATGCTTTGCATTTTTTTTTTTTAAAGAATGAGAGAAAAGCCAGTTCTGGCCATGTGTGCTCCTGATCTGACATATTGTTACTCCTCTAAATATAGCTTGGGACATTTGTCAGTGGACTCTGAAGCTCTTGTTCAAAACAAAATGCAAATTCAAATCTCAGAATAAATAAGGAGCCAGCGATGGGTAATGCTTTTTGGCATTTGCATTTTTTCCTTTGGGGTTGGCCAGTCTGAGGTCCCTGCAATTCCACTGGGGGTGACCCTGTTTAACGAATGATTCAAAGGCCATTGGAGCTGATCATTTTGATGTGTGCTTTTGCCGTTAGAGGAGAAAACTACAAAGCTGAATCGATTTCTTGAAAAAAATTTTTTTTAAATATTTTGTCAATATGTACACAAGAGGAGGAGAGAGAGGGAAATGGTGCGTTTGAAGTGAAGTAGGCATCCTTCTCTCTCTCTTGCTGACATTAAGGAGAGTTGAGTGCATGCATGTAAGGGAGAACTCTAGTCTCAAATTCTAGGGCCGCTGTCTTTTAAAGGGGACACGTGGGTTTTCATTCATTTTCTGCATCTTTACTCCACATAGTCTACAGTGGTACCTTGAGATACGAGTTTAATTCGTACCGTAACCTTGAGGCGTGGGAAACTATGAGATGCTCGAGTCGCAGTAAACTGGTGGGTCGTGTGCAGCCGGCCGATCCGCGCGATTACTCCTATCTCAAATGTTGCTCGTGTTTCAAAGCAAAAATCGCTTGCTCGATGGCTCGTATTTCAAAAATCTAGTATGTTAGGGCACTCGTATCTCGAGGGACCACTGTATTCTGCTTTCTGCCCTCTTTTGGTCAGTTTATTAGCCTCTGACTTACATGCCCCGACTTCACTTTGGGTGTTCTACTTCCCCTGGTGTCAATAGCCCTTGAGCATGAAGGTCACCGACAGACTTTGGGCTTTTATTCAGCAAATGGCAATCACTTCCCTTAGGGTTTGTCCACCTGTGAGGGGAGGAGCAACAGGGCAGACACTTTAAATGTCCCTGTGAGTCGGGTGGTCTTTCCTGAGCAGGATGCCAGCGTGTTTTCTTTTCCGGGTTCTCATCCGGGTGGATTCCAAGAATAAAGCCACGGACAAAAGGTGGAAGATGAAAACGTGGGAATTTATTGGAAACAAGTCCAGACTCCCACGTGGGGAGAGGGTCTTAAAGGGGTAGCCCACTAAGCTCCTGCTTTCTAAGGCGTACAAAGGCTGCCAGTCTTGGTTTCTTGATGTTCCCTTCTGATTGGTCACTAGATCAGCTTCAAAGCTGGAACCCCACTTGCTGTCCCCCCCTCTTTTTTCCCCCTCCAAGGGTAGAATGTCTCCTGTGAAAATCTCTTTTCCTCTCTCTCCCATTTGTCAGCATTTCTCTCTCCTCTATGAAAGTTTGTTTTCTCTTTCTCCCCATACCCTGTGGCTTGTCCTTGTCTTCTGGGAATGAATGTCTCCCCCCACCCCCTTATCCTGTGGCACATTTTGTTCTCTGAATGGATGCCTTTTGGTATCTCCAAGCCCCGAGCAACTGTGCCTTCCTCCCCATGTACCCCCTTATTCCCCAAACTCCCTAAACCTGCCTGTTTTACCCCTAAAACTCCTTTCACCATGTATGGTTGACCTGTTTGCCATTATGCAGCCCCTCCTTTCCCCCCTCAGTTCTTCGTGCAGCCATTCCAAAAACTGCCAAACATTCCACTGTCTCAGCTGCTGTGACTTGTGCCGGCACAGCGATCCCAGGCAGACTGTGTTAGCGCAGTAGAGTAAAAGCATATTGCGCGCATTATCACCAGATGAGAACATCTTTGTAAGTCTGGAATCATGTAGAATAATAATTGCAGCAGTACCAGTGACATCGATGGATGATAAACCAAGGCTGGATGGCTCAGTGGCTCTCTAAGAAAGTCACCTTGTAAATTAGAGGCAGAGTCTTCATCCGTCTCCACTCTCTCCCCCTCCCACTATCCCCCTCTCCCAGGAGACAAGAAAAGAAAATAGACAGGCAGCCCAGCCTGTATAGCTTAGTGGTTGAGCATCAACCCATGAATCAGGTGGACATGGTTCCATTCCAGGTCAGGGCACAGGCCCAGGTTGCAGGCTCCATCCCCTGGGGAGGGGGATAGGATGGGTGCAGGAGGCAGCCAATCAATGATTTTCTCTTATCATTGATGTTTCGCTCTCTCTCCCTCTCCTTTCCTCTCTGAAATCAATAAAGATGTATTTTTTTTTAAATATATTTTATTGATTTTTTACAGAGAAGAAGGGAGAGAGATAGAGAGTTAGAAACATCAATGAGAGAGAGACATCAATCAGCCGCCTCCTACACGCCCCCCACTGCGGATGTGCCCGCAACCAAGGTACATGCCCTTTCCCGGAATCGAACCCAGGACCTTTCATTCCGCAGGCCGACGCTCTATCCATTGAGCCAAACCGATTTCAGCAAAGATGTATTTTTTAAAAAATAAAATAGGACAGCAGTGTAAGACAAATGAGGATCAGGAACGCAACAAACTATTTGAAGGCACTTTTTGGTTATCTGACTTGTTTATTTTCTGTGGCTCATCTCAGGAGCATGTTTTTATAAAAAGAGGATTGCTTCCAATGATGGAGGTGCACAGAGTCCCAGCTGGCTCTCTGGGCGGGCGAAATGCTGCTGTCTCTCCTGGCACAGGGGGTCAATGGAGCCTGATTGCCTTCTCGATGGCTGTCTCTGCTCCTCCAGCACAGATTGGCACTCAGAAACCTGGAAGCATCCTGCAGACCGGGAAATTTCTGGGCAGCAGAAACACCCTCCCAGGTGGAACCTCATGCCTTCTGATCCTCCCCAGCAGCCCGGATAGAAATCAGCTCTTGGAAACACGGAAAGTCTTTTCTGGGGGTGACTGGTGTCTGCAGTGAATCCCTCCCCCAGGCGGAAGGTCCTCCTGCCAGCAGGTGCTGACAGACCTCATGCTCCTCTCTCCTGGGCTGTCTTTGAAGTCAAGCAAAGTTGTGTGTTTGGGGGGGGGGGGTGAGGGGTTGGGAAGAGGAGCAGGGGCAGCTGGAATGCATGCTGCTCCCTGAGATTACAGCTTTCCCTTTCCCCTCCTCAAAAAGAATGCATGTTCACTTTTATTTCACAACGTATGCCGGCTCTTGGCTATCATAAGGCAGAGAGGACTGGTCTGCTAGCCAATCCTCCAAAGGCAGCATAAGGATTACGAGTTGATGGTGGCGGGTCGCTGCCAAAGCCATAAGTGGCAGAATTTGGAAATCAGACTCATACCCATTGCACACAGGTTTGGGTGATTCGGGAGAGGAGAAGGACTGGGACGTGTCAGAAAATTGGCAAATGCTCTTGATGCTCTCCCTTTCTTAGTGTCTCCTCCCCGGCTACCTGGAGAAAATGACCTTCCCTCCTAGAACCTCAACTTTCCTACTTATAAACTGGAAATTAAACTCTCAGCTGGTGGATTGTTTTGAAGATGAAAGGATGCAGCCTTTTAAAACATTTCACATAGTTTCCGGTTCATCTTGACTGCTTAATTGGAATCCTTAGACATGATCATGACTGCATTTAGGGTACAGTAAATTTTCATGAATATATGCAAATGTCTAGAGTAGCGGTTCTCAACCTGTGGGTCAAGACCCCTTTGTGGGTCCAATAACCCTTTGACAGGGGTTGCCTAAGACCATCAGAAAACACATATGTATTTCCCAGGGTCTTAGGAACCAACACACCGCTCCTCAGTGTAGCAAAGTGTAGCAATGTAGTTTACTGTTGTCCTATGAAGACTGTTGCCCATGCTACACCACGATTCAAGACAAAATTTCATTTATTTGTAATTAGAAATAAATATCTCACAATATATAATTCCATATTGTTTTTCTGATTAATCCCTATGCTTTAATTATGTTCAATTTGTAACAATGAAAATACATCCTGCATATCAGATATTTACATTACAGTTCATGACAGTAGCAAAATTACAGTGATGAAGTAACAACGGAAATAATTTTATGGTTGGGGGTCACCACCACATGAGGAGCTGTCTTAAAGGGTCGTGGCATTAGGAAGGTTGAGAACCACTGGTCTAGAGGATAGAAATGGAGAGGGTCTTCTTTAAAAGCAACACCACTGGAATAACAATGAATGTCCCTGTGAACCTACATGCACAGCCCAGATTAGAAAGGGCGGTCACTCAATGCCTAGGCTACTGGTTTTTCCTCGACTAAGGAGTTAACCCGAGAGGATGCCTGGACCATGTGTGGATTTGTCCTTGAAGGTTCACCAGCCTGCTTGGGGTGGTTTCAATTTTGTCACTCGGGTTTGCATCTTGTCTTTCTCTCCGTTTGTAGTTGTTTGGCTTCCTCCCAAGGTATTTGTGGCTAAAATTCATCTTGGACTCCGAGCTGCCTTTTTTACATAACCTTTGGATTGGAATCAATAGCGTGTCAAGATGCCAGGCACATTCAGCCTAATAGCAGGTGGGTGTCTGCTGGCCGGTGCCTCGGATTCGCCTGACAGTAGCAAATTGAGGCCAGAATTAATGAGCCGTGGAAGGTGCTTGTCTGTGTGGCTCCTTTTTGGTAGCATTTTCCGAAGTAAATCTGCTTCCTTCTCCTGGGATCGTATTTGCTCAGGAAATAGGCGTTCCTAGGTGGGCATGCACGTGTATGTTGTGTGTGTTCATATAATATGCTACTGAGCCAATTTATTCTTAGGAAATAATATTCACAGACGCACACACACCAACACATCTGGCTCGTAAACCTACACAGAGTTCAGTTGGAGTTAACGGTTTGTCTCAGTCTGTTTCACGTTCAAGGAGAAGAAAACACTCCAACGCTGAGTGAATCGCTGGAGTTCTTGTGGACACTTCCTAGGACACATGAAGGGCTGGTTTCCGAAAACAAGCGGTCAGCAGACCAGGCCACCTGGAGTGGGGGTGAGGGCAATGGGCCAGCGTAGATGCTTCCACCCGAATCTCGCTTCTGTTGCTTAGAGGCTGTTTGACATTGAGGAAACCACCTGCCTTTTGACTTTCCTTTTTTCCCTCCGGGTCTTTCCTTGTATCTCAGAGACTAAAAATAGATTGAATTCGGACACGCGAGTCAAGGCTCCAGCGTCCATCATCCTTTTTTTTTTTTTCACCAGTGGCTTTGTAAGTCATTAGCAGACAGAGAAGACCTGAGTGATGCTTTTGATTCCTTCCATGTGTATACTTTAGTTGACCTTTTGTTTCCCCTCCTTTGTCTCTTGCAACAGGCTTTCTCTTGTTTCAGCTTTTAATTTCCAGAAACTCGGTTCAGGAACCTATGCCTTCTAATCATTGACTGCAAATGCCCTTGACATTCCCGAAACCTCCCACCGTGGGATGATATTAACCAGCCTGATCTAGGTTTGGGCAGAGGATGAATAAGATGAAAATGAGGCGGATGCAAATGAGCCTCGCATTTGTTTGAGCTGGTCCGGGGGCAGCGGCCAGCCAGCCAGGATGCTAGAGCAGAGCAGGCAGTGCCCTGAATGACAAGCCTGTGGCTTCTCGTGGCTCAAGCAGGGTACCACTTATCCCCAGAAAAGACCGGCCCCCGTAGTTAGTGGTCACAGAAAGGAAAACAATAGTTTGACAGAACCAAGGAGTCCCGGTTCAAACAGTTTAGAAGATTCTACCACGTCTCCACTTGCAACAAAATGGCGGTGGTCCCCTTCCCCTCAGGTTCAAAGCCCAGTCCTCAGGGGCATTCATGGTCAGGAGCTCCATACCGTTAGCATTGGAGGTGGACCCCCGGCTGAAGCGGCCCAGGTTCTTCTGGAATAAAATACTAAGTTCTCTTTAAGCAAAGGTGACATTACATGCATGTTATAGTTTTGTTTTACACTAGCAATTGCTTTAAAACTTATAGAAATAGATTTTAAGTCAGTGGTTCTCAACCTTCCTAAGGCCGCGACCCTTTGAGACAGCTCCTCATGTGATGGTGACCCCCAACCATGAAATTATTTCCATTGCTACTTCATAACTGTAATTTTGCTACTGTTAATGAACTGTAATGTAAATATCTGATATGCAGGATATATTTTCATTCTTACAAATTGAACGTAATTAAAGCATAGGGGTTAATCACAAAAAACAATATGTAATTATATATTGTGAAATATTTATTTCTAATTACACATAAATGAAATTTTGTCTTGAATCATGCTGCAGCATGGGTAACAGTCTTCATATGACAACAGTAAACTACATTGCTACACTTTGCTACACTGAGGAGCGTTGTGTTGGTTCCCAAGACCATGGGAAATAGGTGTTTTCCACTAGTTTTAGGCGACCCCTGCGAAAGGGTCATTCGACCCCCAAAGGGGTCATGACCCACAGGTTGAGAACCATTGTTTCAAGTGATGATTATTTTTTATTCAGAAAAAAAAATAGATTTGTTTATTTATGAGGTTTGGGAAGATGGTGTCTAAAGTTCCTTACTACATTTTACTTGAATGAAAAAAGGTCTGGTATTTGGGGTCATTTTGCAGTACAATTAGGATGTGCTATAAATGTGATTCTGTCCTTTCATTTCAACTTGGGTCCTAGCCCTTGAATGGATGAAGCTTTGGCTCTGGCTGAAAGCTATCCCCTTGAAGATGGATGCCATTTGGTCATTGGCTTATAGGTTTTCTTTTAATGGTTATGACTTTCCTTTATTGGAGTTCATAATGTACACCGGCTACCTTTTTCTTGAAAGGGGGGAGCAAGTAGCAAATGGGAAGCAGCATTGGTTCAGAGTTTCCTGGAAAGAGCAGAGGCTTTGGAGGAAGCACTAATGTTAAATATTTATTTGATCTTATTTTTATGAATGTAAGTTTTTGTGTCTCTAAATTGTACATAAGAATTATTTCAGCATGTTCTCATGAAGTTCACTAAGAGGGTATTTATAGGGAACAGGACCTCCAACAGTAGAAGTAATAACCACTCCATTCCATATTTTGTGGGATATACCAGGTTAAAGGTATATTTAGGTCCTGTTCTTACAGATAAAGGCTGATAGGAAGGTGAAAGAAATGGAGTTTGGACATCATTTTATTCAATAGCCAGAGGAGCATTATTTTGATACATGTGCAATATGGCCTTATGAGTGTGTGTGTGTGTGTGTGTGTGTGTGAGAGAGAGAGAGAGAGAAAGAGAGAGAGGTGTTCAATTTAAGAACAGCCATGAAAGGGATACAAAGCTTGAGTTGGGAAACTAAAGTTAAAAAACCTTTGCCCTGCTCTAACTGGTTTGGCTCAGTGGATAGAGCATCCACCTGTAGACTGAGGGGTCCCGGATTCGATTCCGGTTAAGGCATGTACCTTGGTTGGGGCACATCCCCAGTAGGGGGTGTACAGGAGGCAGCTGATCGATGTTTCTCGCTCATCAATGTTTCTAACTCTCTATCTCTCTCCCTTCCTCTCTGTAAAAAAATCAACAAAAAATATATTTAAAAAAAACAACAACTTTGCCCTATAACTCTTAGAGATATTTTTCAGCCCTCTTTAGTAATTTTAACTTTTAGTTAGTGTTTGTTTGAAGCAGTATAGCAAAATGGTTAAGAAGTCTAGAATCAGGTCAATCTGGGTTGAAATCTTAGCACTTATGAGTATTAATCTTGGGTGAGTTAACCACTATGGTCTCAGTTTCTTTGTCAGTATAATGGGAGTAACTAGAAAACCAACCATTTCATGCTTGGATTAAATGAAACATCTTAACTAAGGTGTCTGGCACACAGTTAGACACTCATAAATAAATTATAGCTGTTGTTATAGTCCCTATTATGATAGGTATAACGGCCATAATAGTCCTATGGTATGCAGTCCTGAGGATTACATGAGATATTCATGCGTAGGTTTGTCTTGCAAAGAAAGTGCTCAGGAAAGTCCAGCTGTTTTTATTAGTAACCTGGGAGGAAATCACGTGATCCAGAGCGATATTAAGTAGTGATTCTGAAAAGGGGCATTGTTTTCCATTTATTTCTGAGTAAGTGAAACGCATTTTAGTTTTCTACTATATATTTCTATTACATTCTTCGGGTTTTGTTAGAATAAAATTTTTCACATTGTCTCATTGCACAACTTTGGAGGCAAAAGCTTAAAAGTTCTTCCTCCACATCCCTTTCCCTGCCCTTACCGGAAACAGAAAGCCATCTGAAAGAGAAGGCCCTAGAGAGAATTCCCACATGAGGAGCGAAATTGTCCTTATGAAGGATTCAAATCATGAGCAGAAAATGATTGAAAGTTCATCTCCATCAGATGCTGAACATTCTTTGGAAGAATCAGCCTTGATGGTTATAGACCATCTATCTCTCCACCAGTAAATACTGGAGGCACATTTATTCATGCTAATTAATTTTAATCCATTTTAGTTTTATGCTATGTCAGATTATTAAGAACCAGAGGCAGCGAGAAAGAATATATAAAGTTCATCTGTTTGGCCAAAGCAGAAACAAACCAGACACTTTTAACCCATCCGAAATCCATGCTGCTGGCAAGCAGGAGCGGGCAACCCAGGAGTTAATCCATTGAGCAAGGGATGGGTGCTCTGTCCCCTGCACAGAATTCAATCAGGGGTGACAGCAGTGCATTTTAGGAGTGGAACGCCCCTGTTTTGGCAACAGTCACTTGGAGCCCCAGATAGACCCAGCATCAGGCAGCTGATGCCAAGGGGAGATGCTGCGAGACATCCTTGTCAGGATAAGTCAAGATCAGACACCTGGCCCGCTTTACAATAATTCTTTTTATTTAAAATATATTTTATTGATTTTTTACAGAGAGGAAGGGAGAGAGATAGAAAGTCAGAAACATCGATGAGAGAGAGACATCGATCAGCCGCCTCCTGCACACCCCACAGTGGAGATGTGCCCACAAGCAAGGTACATGCCCCCAACCGGAATCGAACCTGGGACCTTTCAGTCTGCAAGCCGACACTCTATCCACTGAGCCAAATCGGTCTTGGCTACAATAATCCTTAATGGCATTGTGCAGGGGAGAAGGTATGGCAGAAGGCACTTTCTCCGACCTGAGTGCTGCCTGTTGATTGTGATGCTCCGCTGGCATAGCCCCCTCCTGAGCATCAGGGAGAAGGGAGAGAAAAATGGGGCTTTTGTGAGCTGATCAGAACCTGGCCACAATGATAGATGTTTTAAGCACAGGTGGTGATGGGCACCGGCTTTTGGTTATTGATTGGTTCCTGGGGTGCACTAGACTGTCTTGATTCCTCTCTCCTTGAGGGAATGTGGGCTCTCTCTTTTCTCCCCCGAAACTTGGCTTCTCAGGAAGGCTCCACAGATAAAGGGCACTATTCTCTGCTTAAGCATTGGTTGCCTCACAAAGTGTAAGAGTGGATTAATATTTGCACAGAACTAGGAAGCTCATTTTCTCAATGAAATGTGCGCGCACCAGGCCAGAGAGGATTGCACTTAGTTCCTTGTTTAAATAATTAGCAGAAGAAATTACATGAAAAACAAACAACACACACACACACACACACACACACACACACACACAGAACTGCTGAGAAGTCTCAATGAGAAAGATGCTGTGGCCAGAGAAAGCTGCTAAAGCAGCGGTTCTCAACCTTTCTAATGCCGCGACCCTTTAATACAGTTCCTCATGTGGTGGTGACCCCCAGCCATGCTTCATAACTGTAATTTTGCTATTGTTATGAATTATCATGTAAATACCTGTGTTTTCCGATGGTCTCAGGCCACCCCTGTGAAAGTGTCGTTCGACCCCCTAAGGGTCGCAACCCGCAGGTTGAGAACCGCTGTGCTAAAGAGCTTCATTCTGTGCTTGTGTAAAGAGGTGGACACTCACTGAGACCGGTTTGGCTCAGTGGATAGAGTGTCGGCTTGCGGACTGAAAGGTCCCAGGTTCGATCCCTGTTGGGGGCATGTACCTTGCTTGCGGGCACATCTCCACTATGGGGCGTGCAGGAGGTGGCTGATCGATGTCTCTCTCTCATTGATGTTTCTGACTTTCTATCTCTTTCTCTTCCTCTCTGTAAAAAATCAATAAAAATATATTAAAAAAAAAAGAGATGGACACTGAGTGCCTGACAGCCAGACTTGGGAGTTCTTAGACATTTCTGCCGCTCTTTCTAGCCTTCCAGGGCATGACAATATGCCCTCCAGAGCCACAGAGGACAGACATCCCTCCCCGGGCTCCCGTGCCCGCTTCTCTGCTCCCCCAGCAGCGCGCCCGGCCGGGCAGAGAATTACTCACTGTGCGGTCGCAGGCGCCGCTGCAGATGCC
Organism: Lasiurus borealis; assembly: GCA_004026805.1. Taxonomy (NCBI): domain Eukaryota; kingdom Metazoa; phylum Chordata; class Mammalia; order Chiroptera; family Vespertilionidae; genus Lasiurus; species Lasiurus borealis. The sequence goes on along the minus strand of PVJN01031002.1, from coordinate 4,033 downwards.
CGCGCACACAGGGTGCTAAGTGGCGCTGAAAGCTGCTTTATGAGCCTCGCCGAGCCGGGGAGCGTGTCTGCAGCTGCACATTTGCGAGAAGACTTAGTCAGGCCTTCTGTGTGGGAGCCAGAGGAGGCTTTTGTAACCCCGCTCGCTTTTCATTGCAAAGGGGGGGCAGCATCCAGCAAGCAGGGGAGGCGGTGGGCTGGGATGGGGGGCATAGAAGAGGCACTGATGAAGGTAGGAGAGGGCTCAGGCAAAGCGTGGTTCAGGGGGATGCAACTTGGAGGCCGGATTTGCGGCTGGCATTCTACTGCTGGCTGTGTGACCTTGAACCCTAGCTTCCTGCTTTGCAAAACCGGGTTCCCAAGAGCCCTCTTACGGGGTGGAGATGAGATGAAGAGAGATGATGCTTGGCATCTGTCATCAGCAGTTCATCGTGTCTCCGGTCACTAAGCCTTTTGAAGATGCCGCTCCTTGTGTTTGAGTGAACTGAGGCTGTCCTCTGAGTTGAAGGAGCAAGATCATTTGCTCACTGTTTGCCACATTTGGCTGAGAGGAGACTGTCCTTTCTCAGGGAAGCATTTATGTTATCAATATACTCCTAACTCAAAGGAGGGTCAGTGGTGTTCAGTTTTCATGAGGATACTAAAGTTATCTCCTAAATACTGAAATTTAAAAACACAAACCATAAACCGTTTTGTTCCTGATGACAAATGCAAGTCAAGCTGATGATAGGTAATTTGGAAAACCCAAAGTTAAAGAGTAAAATAACCAGCACTTATAATCTCAATACACAGAATTATTTTATATACGTGTGTGTGTGTGTGTGTGTGTGTGTGTGTGTGTGTGTGATATGCATGAGAGTTGATATGGCATGAATTTATCATTTATATACTTTATGGTCTGGATTCTGTAAAATTGAGTTACTTTGAGATTGAGGATGGATGGATTTTATTTTCTTCATATTTAGACATATCCAAATCACAAGAGATTTGACAATTCCATCTGGAGCCTTCCAGAAGGTGTAGGCAAAGAGCTGGGAAACAAAAAAAAATTAGTGGTGCATTTTCTTTTTACAGTAACTCCCCCCCCCCCACACACACATCTTTATTGAGAAATAAATGACAAATGTAATCATATATACTTTGTTCTTTTTAAAAATATATATATTCTATTGATTTTTTTTTTTACAGAGAAAGGGAGAGAGATAGAGAGCCAGAAACATTGATGAGAGAGAAACATCGGTCAGCTGCCTTCTGCACATCCCCTACTAGGGTTGTTCCTGCAACCAAGGTACATGCCCTTAACCGGAATAAAACCTGGGACCCTTCAGTCCACAGGCCGACGCTCTATCCACTGAGCCAAACCAGTTTCAGCCATACTCTTTTTCTTAATGTTCTTCAAAACCAGTGCTTCACATTTGCTGATTATCAGTGATATTGATAGCAAATATGTTTTCAGTGGCATTGGTCTGACATGCCATGCACACATACATGTATAGTGCACATAACATATATGTTATATACATATAAAATATATATGATTTATTTAATTTTTTTTCATGGGAGAGGAAAAGGCAGCTCAGAGTGATTATGAACTTGCTCACAAGTCCCACAGCCACTAAGCAGGCGAATGCAGAGCTTGTGTCTGTATCTACTCTGCCTACTGTGATGGCAGTGCCGGGGGCATGAACTACCACTCAGTCAGTCCACAGGCAAATGGTCTCTGCTGTGCACGAGAAATAAACTTTAGCTATCTGCTGTAAAGATTCTGTCTGTGGTAACAAGATTTTATCCCTACAATTTGTTAAGGGAGTCTACCTGAAGTATTCCTAGTAAGGTAAAATTTAAAAAAAAAAAAAGAGAGAGAGAAGAAAATTGGTGTTTCATAATTCTGATAAAACTCACACCTATTTATGTGTCAGCTCTTTAACAATTTTGGAATGGAAAACATGGTGTTAGTAAAAGTAAAATATAAAATAGGGCATTTGTTTAATATTGTTTTAAAACAGTTGAAGGTAGAATACCAACCTTGCAAATCCTCATGGGGCCATGATAAGGAGAGGAGTTCACTTCTGAAAGGTCAATGTCGGAATGTAAACTGGTTCTCCTGGAGTTTAGGTAAAGAAATTCCCAGCTAGCCCGTGAAAATAAAAAAAAAAAAATAGTAGAGATTTTTTTTTAAAATGTCGAGTTGGCCATAGGGAAATCTACACCACTTTCCTATAATCAGTATCTTGGTTACGCGTCGTCATTTCTAGTTTTTGCACCAAAAGGAGGAAGCTCCGTTTCACTCTGTTTTCAAAGGGCTATGTTAAAAAAAGAACTTACCGCATTTACATTCTCCCAGCATTTCAGGAAACGGGCGAGAGTAGATCTTAGCCTTGAAACTGCTTTGTCATCAGTTTGCAGCTGGCTGGAGGAAAGGAAAAAAAAAAAAGGCAGAACTCATCATGGTCACTGTAATTGGCACGGACAGCAGACACCCGTGTGCCAACGGTTCCAGAGAATTCCTGTGGAACAGCCACTTCTGCCCGCCCAGGTTCCCCGCACTTGTTTTGTTTGCTCCTTTAACGGATGATCTTGCGGTTTCTGGCTCTTCAGCACCTAGAGCAGAAAAACATATTGGGTTCTGAGGCCTTTTGAACTGGAACTTGCTCTTCAAGTTCTGACTATTTCAACAAATCAAAGGACCTGAGAGTGGAATTTCCTTTTTTTTCTTAAGTGAACGCTTTGCTGCTACTCAAACCCTACCGCACGTTTGGCGGACAAATGCAAGCTGTCTCTTTAGATGTGGTCTTCACAGTTGACACTTCAAAAGATTGGAATCCAAACCCTGAAGACTTGAAATAAAAGCTCCTCCTTGGAATGAGAGCTCCTATTTCAAAGATGATATTAAAATGTTAATAATTTTTCACAGCCCCTTTTAGCATATAGTGCTCCTGATTAAACTCTCCCCACAGGGCTGTGTTAGCTTTGTCACTCTACTGAGACCTCTGGCACTCTCCCATGGTGAATGATGAGGGAATGTTCTGGAAGATTCCTCCTCCTCCTCCTCTTCTTCTTCTCTCCCTCCTCCTTCTCCCCCTCCTCCTCCTCCCCTCCTCCTCCTCTTCCTCCTCCTCCTCTTCCTCCTCCTCCTCCTCCTCCTCCTCCTTCTCCTTCTCCTTCTCCTTCTCCTTCTCCTTCTCCTTCAATGGTGGTGATGAGATTAGATTAAATATTCTAGAATAAACCAAATGTAACTCTTCACATACTGAATTTTATTTTTTTTAATACTATTGTCAATGTAAAATGAGTGCTTATTTTTGGGGCGTTTAATATTTTCCTTTTCTCTCTTCATGTAATTGTTCAATCAAAGACATGGGCAGGTCAAAACCAGTTTGGCTCAGTGGATAGAGCGTCGGCCTGGGGACTGAAAGGTGCCATGTTTGATTCCGGTCAAGGGCATGTATCCTGATTGCAGGCACATCCCCAGTAGGGGGTATGCAGGAGGCGGCTGATTGATGTCTCTCTTCTCATCAATGTTTCTAATTCTCTATCTTTCTCCCTTCCTCTCTGTAAAAAATCAATAAAATATATTTTAAAAAAATTAAAAGACATGGGCAGTATAAATAGTACAATAAATAAATAAATAAATAAATAAGTAAGTAAATGCAACTCAATCAGCATTCCAGAAACTGGATCAAATGCTTGGCTTGAATTATGTCTCTTGGTACCTCCAACGTGCCTTCAAGTTAGATGCGGCTGTATTATTATTAATATTACATAGAGGGGGAGACTTGGGCTTTTAGAAGTTGAATAACTTGTTCAGTGTTCTATCCATCACCAGGCTGGGGTCCCTCCCAGCGGCACTGTCAGCAGTGTGACTGACTAGCTCTTGGTAGTGGGGAACCATATTGTGAAAATAGGAGATTGAGCAGCACTCGTGGTTTCTACTCACTAAATGCCAGTAGCAACCCTGGTTATGACAAAAAATGTTCCAGCATTGCCAAATGTCCCCTAAGGGAGAAAGGCAAAAATCTCCCCCGTTGAGTACC
>PVJN01031001.1:0-25186 GCA_004026805.1 Lasiurus borealis | reverse complement strand
CATCGATGAGAGAGAGACATCGATCAGCCGCCTCCTGCACGCTCCACTGTGGAGACGTGCCCGCAAGCAAGGCACATGCCCCCAACCGGAATCGAACCCCGGACCCTTCAGTCCACAAGCTGACGCTCTATCCACTGAGCCAAACCGGTCCCGGCTTGCTGCTGCCTCCGCTCGAGGGCTATGCGCAGGGCTAAGTACTTGGAGAGATGGTCCACGGTGGCGTTCCCAGTTGTCTTCACATACCCAGGCTTCGGCCGCCTCGCACGCTGAGCCCTGTAGAAGCAAGCCCAGCATAGCATGGTGTTTTTGAGATTCATCCATGCTGCTGCATGTACTTAATTTTTTACATTTTTGTTGCTGAGGAGTATTTCAGTTCGTTTATCCATTCTCCTGTTAGGGACATCCGGGCTGTTTCCAGTGGATCCCGATGAAATCTGCATTTTTAAAGCATTCCCGTTGGCTGCTTTGGGAAGAATGAAGTAGACAAGAGGAAGAGTAGACTCGGGGCCAGTTGGAGTTACTGCCGTCTGGGTATACATGGATAGCGGTGCTTGGCTGAGGGGGGCAGGCATGGAGGGGCGAGAAGCACACAGTTTGGAGCAATAATGTAAGCGTAGTGGCAGCGGGATTTGATTTGCAGTTAGATGGTGATGTGTGAATACAAGACAGACATGAACTAATATCTGAGTTGCTGGTCTGAGCTACAGAAAGAGGATGATAATTCCATTTACCAAGATAAGCAAGACTCTGGGGGAAGCAAGTTTGGGGTAGGTGGGTGTCAAGAGTTCTATTTGGGATGTATTAAATTAGGTAGGTCTCTTAGTAGTCAACTCTTTTGACGATAAAATGAGATTATTTAGCAGTTTGGTCTAGTTAGTATCTAGAACATTCTAAACGCTCAAGACATGGTAGCTATTACTAGAGTTAAAAGCAGTGCCAAAGGCCGAAACCGGTTTGGTTCATTGGATGGAGTGTTGGCCTGTGGACTGAAAGGTCCCAGGTTTGATTCCGATCAGGGGCACGTACCTTGGTTGCGGGTGCATCCCCAGTGGGAGGTGTGCAGGAGGCAGCTGATCGATGTTTCTCTCTCATCGATGTTTCTAACTCTCTGTCCCTCTCCCTTCCTCTCTATGAAAAATCAATAAAATATATTTTTAAAAAAGCAGTGCAAAAAAAAATTAGTACCAAATCATAATTATTGAGCTTACAAAAGAGACTAGCCAAGTTAAAGAAAAATGGGGGAAAAAAATGAGCAAAGAGGAATAGTAAGAAATAGGATCTACTAGGTAAGGAAGAAATAAATCGATAGAAGGCTTTGAATTTCAGATAGAAAATTTTGAACCGAATCCACTTGAGAAAAAAGTGTCTTTGCACTTTAAGAAGGAGGAGATATTTAGAGTGCCACTGAGTTCTAGGTTTTGGCTCTTGCTCCTTTGCCAGCTGGGTGAACTCAGGCAAGCCACACCCCTTCTCCAGGCATTGAATTACTTGTCCTATGGGCTTAAGGGGGAGGAGAGAATAAGATGATGCAGGCTAAAATTTCCTTGGAAAGTATCAAACCCAAATTTGCACCGTTCTTAAATTTTTTTTCTTTTCTTTTTCTGAGTGATGTGTTCTACAGTGGGTGCTAGAAGGAGGGCTGGGCGTGGCAGGGCATTGCAAGTGGGGAGGAAGCTGTGCCTTTTAAGGGACTATAGGGTCTAACCTGGGTCCCTGTGAGAACGGAGAAGGCATATATATCTGGGAGACACTCTGAAAGAAGAATCAGGATGAGGGTGCTGAATGCAGATGAATTGAGCCTCTCAGGAGCTGGGAGAACAGTGATGCCAATAAAGAGAACAAGGTGGCTGCAAAGGAGGTGTTGGAGTGGAGGGCAGGCCTTAATGTAAAACGTACTGGGCAGACGTGCCAGAGGCAGGCCTTCGGGAATGTGGACTGGAGGTGCTGTTTTTCAGGTTGGACTGGTTATGTGGAGTTGGGACTCATCAGCCCAGATAGTGACTGATACCGTGAGATGGTGAGCTGCCCGGGGAAGCAGCATATATGGTGTTTATTTCGCTCCTCCAGGTTGACGTGGTGCCAGAACAACAGGCTGAAGAGTGAAAAATCCTGTCGGTCAGCTGGCTGGCTGGGCTGCTCAGTGCCAGCCAAATAGTTTGACAAATCTTTCCAGTGTGTCAGACCGAGCTGACTGCTTTGGCAAGTTCACCGATAAAGTCTTGAGATTAGATGTGTGTGTGTGTGTGTGTGTGTGTGTGTGTGTTTAGAGAGATTCCAGGAATTCTTTCTTTATTGTTGTTGATAATTCTCACCCAAGGACATTTTTTCCCATTGACTTTTAGAGAGAGGGGAAGGAAGGGCAGGCGAAAGAGAGAAACTCGATGTGAGAGGCACATCCATGGGTTGCCTTCCACTCGTACCCCAACCAGGGCTGGGGATTGAATGTGCAAGCCAGATACATGCCCCTGACTGGGATTCGAACCCACAATCGTGGGGTGAGAGGACCGATTCTCTAACCAGTGAGAGAGACACTGCCAGGGCCCAGGAATTACCTTGGGTTTAGAGTGTGGGGTCACTAGTGCCTGGGCCCTGCTGTCTCTCAGGACCTCCTCAGACCCTTTCAGGGGTGGCACATGTGTGGGTTTGATCCTAGATCTAATGAAGGTTCTGGCCCCCTGACATTTAGTGGCACTGGAGTCATTCTAGCACCTTCTGAGATAATGCCTGAGGGTTCCTGGGTCATTGACTCAGTCTGACCTGATTATGCTATATAATAAAAGGCTAATATGCAATTTGACAGGATGGTGGAACGACCGGTTGCTATGATGCACACTGAGCACCAGGGGGCCGATGCTCAACACAGGAGCTGCCCTCTGGTGGTCAGTGCGCTCCCACAGTGGGAGCACCGCTCAGCCAGAAGTCGGGCTCATGGCTGGTGAGTGCAGCGGTGGTGGCGGGAGCCTCTCCTGTCACCACAGCAGTGCTAAGGATGTCTGACTGCTGGCTTAGGCCTGCTCCCCTGAGGACTCCCAGACTCATAAGCGTACAGGCCAGGCTATAAGTGATCCCCCTCTTCTGAGTGCACGAATTTTGTGCACTGGGCCTCTAGTTTAGCATAAAGAGGACAGCTCCTTATTCACCTGCAGCCTAGGCACTGGGACTTTGTCCAGGCAGGGCTGTCCACGTGGTGTTCTGTTGCTTTGATGCTGGACTAATCTTAGCCTGGGGAAGCTCTCAAGTGGGGTGTTTTACCTCGTTTGTTATTTCTTCCACTCCATTCTCCTTCTGTATCCTTGACCACTCTGTTCAATTATTTCTGTTTCTTGTGGCTTTCCAGACCCACACGGCACTCGTAATTAAGGTGTTCAGAGATCAATCTGCTACTGAATTAGAAAAGGGTGATCTTTTCTTCCCTTCCCGTCTGTTTTCACTTTCAGTACCACGCATATCTGACCTCCTACCCCACTCCCACTTCCTTCTTTTCACCTGTGCCAGAAATCCCCGGGTTTCTAAAATCCCAGTTTCAAATCGTAGTTTGATGGTGTCTGCTGGCCTTCCACGTGCAGCTGGGTGACCTGGAAGGATTGTCACCCAGTGGAGAAAGAGAGGGGGTTTATGTCCTGGGAAGGATGACTTGGCCCTTTCAGTGGAAGGATGTGGAAGGATACTGTGGGGAGAGGGGAGCAGTGCTGATACTCACATCTACAGATGTTTTTCTGCCCCTTCACATCTTTGCTCCTCACAGTGTCTCCTCACGTGGGAACTCGTTAGAAAGGCAGAACCTCAGGCCCCGCCCTGAACCGGCTGAACCTGAGCCTGCATTTCCACAAGATGTCCTAGGGCATTCCCGAGCGGGTTCAAGTTCGAGGAGCAGGGCTGCACATCACAAGAGCCTTACTCACGCTGCTTCCAAAAGCAGTTCGCTTGCAAAGAGAAAAATTTATTGCGATCACGACTGCATAGGACAGACTGCAGGTGGTGGTGTGCTTTTAACACAGGATTAAAAGATTTTTTATCTAAGTAATAGATGCACTCCTCGCTAAGAGGGAAATTCAGGCAGCTCACTCACGGTGGTAGCAAATGAAAATGTAAACCCTCTTTCCCCAATCTTCCCCATCCCAGTCTCACTCCTCACCTTCTTTTAGTCATTTCCAGAAATTATTAGTCTCCCCTCCTTCATCCTGAGCTGTGGCTTATATTTTATGCTGCAATTCAAGGAGAGGGACTGGATTCACAGTAGTAATTCACTGTACAGAAATCCACATTAGAGTTCAACTGAGCTCTCGTGAATTTGTGAACATGCCAGAAAGTTGGGTGTCAGCAAGTCACAGGTGTTGAGGGCGGGAGCCCAAAGGGAACACCAGCCACGCGGCCTTATTCTTAGCCAGCTTTAATTGTTTCACACTCCCCGCTAATCGTAAAAACAGGGCCACCTACTTTACGACTCCCTTATTCCTCGTATTTGCTATTTCTCTCTGGGCCAGGCAAATTTTGACAGTGGAGGTATGGCCACCTAGACGCTGGAACTTAGGTTCTTTTTTTTTTTTTTTTAGATCAGAAAAGGACAGGCAGGACCTCCAAGAGCTGGTCTTTTGTACTTTTCTTTTTCAAATTGATTAATTAAGCTCTTCAATTTGTGAGGAGAAATTAATCCTCAATTTTGGGATGCACTTTGGGACCACTTTGCAGAAGATCCGTATTTGACGTGCTGATTCCGTTGCTTGCAATGCTTGCCTTTTTATTATTTTTTTAAATTGAATTTTTACAGAGGGGAAGGGAAAGGGATAGAGAGTTAGAAACATCAATGAGAGAGAAACATCGATCAGCTGTCTCCTGGATGCCCCCTACTGGGGATGAGCCCCCCCACCAAGGTACAGTCCCTTGGCCAGAATCGAACCCGGGACCCTTCAGTCCGCAGGCTGTCACTCTATCCACTGAGCCAAAAACGGTTAAGGCAATTCTTGCCTTTTTATTTTTATTTATTTATTTATTTTTTTAAATATACTTTTATTGATTTCAGAAAGGAAGGGAGAGAGAGTTAGAAGTATCAATGGTGAGAAAGAATCATTGATCAGCTGCCTCCTGCACATCCCCATCTGGGGATTGAATCTGCAACCCGGGCATGTGCCCTGACTGAGAACTGAACCATGAACTCCTGGTTCATAGGTCAATGCTCAACCATTGAGCCATGCCCAGCCGGGCAGGTCTTGCCATTTTAAAAGACAGTTTTCACCAAGGTAAAATTTCTATGCCATAAAATTCTCCGATTTTAAGTGTCCAGTTCAGTGGCTTTCAGGAAATTGACTGAGTTGTATAATTATCATAACCCAGCTTTAGAAAGTTTCTGTCACCCCCAAAATATCTTTGCGTTCATTCGTGGTCAACCCCATTTGTGGCCGAGCCCCAGTCTGCTAATCTACTTTCTATCTCTATAAATTGACCTCTTTCTGGACATTCATATGAAGGTGGTCTTTTGTGACTGGCTTCTTACACTTAGCCTCATGTTCTTTGCGATTCAGCCACGTTGTAGCATGTATTAGCATTTCATTCTTTTTTTATTGCCAAGTGAAACTCCAATGGGTGGATGTGCCACATTTTGTGTCTGCATTCACCCACTGATGGACAGTCAGGTTCTTTCCACCAACTCTCTGATCCTGGTTGGACACGATGTGTATTTTACAACTAAGGTAAAATGTTTTTAAATGTTAAGCATAACTTGACCACATGACCCGGCAAACCCACTCCTGTTTTCTAACCCAAGAGAGATGAAAACGTGCGTCCACACGGCGATTACACACGGATGTGCCCAGCAATGTCACTCATCAGCGTGAAGCTGTATCTCCCTGTTGTTTTGGCCCTCGACTTTCGAGCATTCTGTCATTGTGCGGCCTGGATCAGAGAGATAATAAGATGGAGCGAGGACCCTACACAACCGCAGGCCCAATTACCCGCCTGTACTCCGTTCTCCTGCAGGGTGCACTGACTGAGCTCAGCCAGTCTCTTAGATCCTCAGAATCTCAGGGCTTCTGGCTAATGGGAATAATTAATACCTTCCTCACACACATACTCAAAGCACACTTCTTATTGTAGGTCTCTGCTCCATGTTGAACTCCCAGTTCTACTCCATAAATTTCCCGTCGGTGTATTCTCGCTGTGGCACATCCCTGTCACCGCCGTCAGCATCCCAGTAAATAAATGACTTTTCCCAGTATGTTAAGCATGACAGAATCTCATTAGACGGCTTGGCTGGCTTTTCTTTTGTTCTGGATGTTACCCAAATACCTTCACACCCATCTTACTCATTCACACCGAGTGAACTGCGGGCGCCCTGCTCCCCTATCTGTCATCTGGGTCACGATCACTTGTTTATCCAGTTCAGCCGCCTTTTCGCCATCCCATCCCTCCTGGCGTCTGCCTCCTCGGACACAGTCTGTTGGACACAATCTGTTGCGTTCTCTTGACCCCATCTCCCCCCCAAGCCTGGATCTTGTGGCGGCATAAACATCTTAATCCCTTTCCCCCTCGAAAGGAGTGCGGGATGGGGTGGCTTTTTCTTGTTCAGATCTGCCCCATCTACAGGGACTTGCTCCGGGGCGAGTGAAGTCATCCGGGCAGCCTTCCCCTCCTCGAGCCCGGGTTGCTAGCTGCTGCGGTAATTGCCTTGGCAGCGTGCTCCCCGAAAGGCTGTCCTTCAGCTGGTCCTCGGTTAAAGCGGCAAGGCCGTTCCCCTGGGGAGTTCCTCGAGACAGCAGCTGCCTTGCCTCATTAAGGAGAGACGCGGGGAAGGTGTTTTTTTGAAGGGAGACCTCTTATCTCAAAGAACAGTGGCTGGGCCTGAGCATACGGCCACCGGGAGATAGGAAGGCGGCCGAGGAGAGGCCCAGGGCAGGGTGGCAGCAGTTTGGAACATCTGGCGGGAAAGGCTTGGCTGGCCGTTAGAGGATAATGTTTGAGCGCTTTTTCTAAAGGACCTAGTGTGTCCTCTGGAGTACATTGGGCCATAAGTCCCACATGCATTAAGCGTGGTACGCACTGGCCTTTCAAAGTGTTGCGTGAGATTGGTACGATTGTAGGAAGTACTTTTCATATCCTCCCCCCCAAAACCTTCTAAAACAAGCGAGCAAAGCCCCAGGGACTTTCAGCTCCTGTCTCAATGGGGAATATCTTGAACCACTTAGAACCACTTAGGAACTGTTGGGACTGTTTTGTATCTAAGTTATTGGGGTCTGTAGGGAAGACCTGGGTTGGGGGCGTGGATTCCTTTTAAACTCTGGTGCAGCGGTGTCCAGTAGGAATAGAAGATAAGCCACATGGAATTTCACAGTTTCAAGTGGCCAGATATATATTCGTTTTCTGGGGCCACCGTAATGAATGATCGCCATCAGGGTGGATGAAGCAACAGGAAGTTCCTTAATTCACAGGTTTGGAGGCCAGCGGCCTGAAGTCAAGGTGTCAGCAGGGCCTGCTCCCCCTGGGGAGAATCCTTCCTTATGTTTTTGTAGTATCTGGTGGCTCCTTGCTTTTCCTCGATGTAGCACTCCAGTCTCCACCTCTGTTTCACATGGCTGCCTTCCGTGAGTGTCTTTGACTGGGGGTGTCCAGATCTCTCCTGTCTCTTCGAAAAACATCAGTTATTGGTTTTAGGGCCCAGGATAATGTCATCTCAAGAACCCTAAGTAGCAGAGACTGGTTTGGCTCAGTGGATAGAGCGTCGGCTTGCGGACTGAAAGGTCCCAGGTTCGATTCCGGTCGGGGGCATGTACCTTGCTTGAGGGCACATCTCCACTGTGGGGCATGCAGGAGGCGGCTGATCAATGTCTCTCTGTCATCGATGTTTCTGACTTTCTGTCCCTCTCCCTTCCTCTCTGTAGAAAATAAATAAAATATATTAAAAAAAAAAAAGAAGAACCCTAAGTAGGCTCGTCAGTTTGGCTCAGCAGATAGAGCGCTGGTCTGCAGGCTGAAGGGTCCGGGGTTTGATTCTACTCAAGGGCACAGGCTCAGGTTGTGACTCGACCCCCCCAGTAGGAGGCGTGTGGGAGGCAGCCCATCAGTGATTCTCTGACATCATTGATGTTCCCATCTCTCACTCCCTTTCCCTTCCTCTCTGAAATCCACAAAAATACGTTAAAACCAAAAAAAAAAGAACCCTAAGTAATCGTATTTGTTTCCAAGTCAGGTCCCATCCTAAGGTTCCAGATGGACGTGAACTTTGGGGAACACTGTTGAACCCACTACACATTAAAAAAAGTGAGAAAAACCAACAGTTAAATTTTAATTAATTTCATCTTTTATTTAACCCAATACCAAAATAGCATTATAACGTGTAATCGCTGTAAAAGAATTTTTAATGAGATATCTTAGCATTTTTTTGGGGAGAGAAGGGGGTACTAAGTCTTTGAAATCCAGTACTTTACACTTTCAAGCGCATCTGCACTTGGGCCTACCACCTTTCAAAGACTTGGTCCCCACATGTGGCTGGCTGCCATGTGTTGGCCTGGTTGGAGCGCTGTGTGTCTGACAGAGCTTTTGTACTCCTCAGTATTTGCCCTGTGCTTGCTCCCTCACTCTTTTCCCCTCTCTCTCTCCCTTCATCCTCCTCTTTGTTTTCAGGGAATTTTCTGTTCATTTGGAAAAAGTCTCCATCGCTCTGAACAAAAGAGATAAAAATTTACTTTGTAAAAGCTACTGGGATCCCAAGACTCAGTGGAGGAAGCAAAGTTAGCCAGTTTTGAAAGAGAGTATTCAGTTACATTTTTGAGGCTAAGTGTTTATTGTTGGTAGAACTCATCAAACACATCAATAAGCGTGGTTGATGTTTGGGATGTAATGTTTTTATATTGAGTAGGGGAAATGCAAGGCTTTATTATTTCAAGTCTCTCTGCCAGGAGATTTGAGACCCACCCATGTGTCTGCCCCCACGAACGCCGCCATTATTCCCTGCCAAGTGAAGACAAGAAATGGCATAAATTTCTTTCTGGGCTGATTGCTGTAAGTCTGTTGCAATAGTGAAATTAAAATTTATAAATCTTTAAAAAATCTGTGTTGTCTCTCCAAGATTTGCAAGCTTATTGTTTTTTTGGCTTGGATCTCAGTGAGGGGATAGAGGCTTTACAAGCAACTCAGCAGGAAGAAATGTTTTTTAGATCCTTGAATTCTTAAATGTGGTTTGTGATAAGGATGAGGTTTCTGCCATCTCTCCCACCGATTTATGCTGAGCTGTTGTTACTGTCACTGGAATTTTTTTCTTCGGGTGAATCAATGTTAAAGTTAGCAAGCAGTCTGTGAATATGAATATCATATAGAAGAATACATAGTACAATGTGAATGTCCCTTCCCATACCCCACTCTTGCTCTCCACTTAAGTATGTATCTCTCTAGTTCCTCTATATATTCACATACATATATATTTAAATTGTTTACTCATATATATATGTGTATATATATATGTATATATATATACACATATATATATATATATATTTAATGTATTTTATTGATTTTTTTACAAAGAGGAAGGGAGAGGGATAGAGAGTTAGAAACATCGATGAGAGAGAGACATCAATCAGCCACCTCCTGGACGCCCCCCACTGGGGATGTGCCCGAAACCAAAGTGTATGCCCTTGACCGGAATCGAACCTGGGACCTTTCAGTCAGCAGGCCGACGCTCTATCCATTGAGCCAAACCGGTTTCAGCTCATGTATTTTTTTAAAAAATATTTTTATTTCAGAGAGGAATGGAGAGGGAGAGAGAGATGGAAACATCAATGATGGAAGAGAATCATTGATAGGCTGCCTCCTGCACGTCCCCTACTGGGGATCAAGGCCACAACCTGGGCATGTGCCCTTGGCCGGAATCGAACCCGGGATCTTTCAATCCGCAGGCCAACACTCTATCAACTGAGCCAAACCAGCTAGGGCAACTCATGTATTTTTAAAAAGCATAATTACTTTATGCTATGTATTGTTCTATAGCTTGCTTTTTTTGCCATTCACAAGGACTTAAGACATTTTTTATGTCAGTGCAAATAGCCTTATTCTCCGTAAAGGTGGCATAATAGTCTGTGATACAAATCTATGTAATTTTTTAAGAATATATTTTTATTGATTTCAGAGAGGAAGGGACAGGGAGAGGGAGAGAGAGATATAGAAACATCAACAATGAGAGAGAATCACGGATCGGCTGCCTCCTGCATACCCACTACTTGGGATTGAGCCTGCAACCTGGGCATGTGCCCTGATCTGGAATTGAACCATCTCCTCCTCGTTCATAGGTCAAAGCTCAACCACTGAGCAACACTAGCTGGGCTAGGTTGAATTTTTAAGATAAATATCATAAATAAAAAAAGGGAAGGATAGCCCAAAACGGCTTGGCTCAGTGGATAGAGCGTTGGCCTGCGGACTGAAAGGTCCTAGGTTCGATTCAGATCAAGGGCATGTACCTTGGTTGCAGGCAAATCCCCAGTAGGAGGTTTGCAGGAGGCAGCTGATTGGTGTTTCTCTCTCATCAATGTTTCTAACTCTCTATCCTTCTCCTTTCCTCTCTGTAAAAAAAAAATCAATGAAATATATTTTTTAAAAAAGGGAAGGGTAATTTTATTTATAGTATATTTGTTTATAGTGATGATTTAGGCATTTTAAACTACATATGTTCTGTCCTCTTCACAAAAATTCTAGAAAATGCTAAGATGAAGGAGTTATTTCCCCCTTCCCCTTCCCCTCCCCCGACCTTTCCCCTCGGTCACACTTCTGCTGAGCCTCACTGGTCTCATATCTCATAACGCAACATGCATGGTAGTTCCTAGGCTTAGACTGCTGTTCTCCAAACTCCAAGTCTCTGGCGGTTACAGTTTTTTCCTTTGCGGTTTGACCTGCTGTATTTAATTGATTTGTTGGGACTGTTTTGTCATCATTTTTCTTTCTCTTAAACAAAGGCCTTTTTGGAAAGGGCACTCAGATCAAAGCAGCTGCTCAGAAACGCTGGAGACTTTGGGAGGCCCTTGAGGTAGTTATTCCGCTCTTACGAAAGGCGTGGTCCACATGTGGCTGGTTCCCTCTCTCTCTCCAACCATTGCGGGGCTGTTTTCTTGGGTGTAAGGTCACACGAGAGTCTTCCTCAAGAACGCAGCCTCGCCGAAACGGGTTTGGCTCAGTGGATAGAGCGTTGGCCTGCAGAATGTAGAGTCCCAGGTTCGATTCCGGTCAGGGGTATGTGCCTTGGTTGCGGGCACATCCCCAGTAGGAGGTGTGCAGGAGGCAGCTGATGGATGTTTTCTCTCTCATCGATGTTTCTAACTCTCTATCCCTCTCCCTTCCTCTCTGTAAAAAATCAATAAAATATATTTAAAAAAAGAAAAAGAACACAGCCTCTGAGATCCTTCCAATGGCCCAAGAGGCGGAGGGCTCCTTGCAGAGAATCTCAAGACCCAGTTCAGCTTAGTAGCCGAGCAACGGGGGTAACAGCGGGTCCAGCCTGGTGCCTGGTCAAACCAAAGGGTGGATTGCGCCTCAGAGGTTGTGCTGCTGCGGCTGCTGATGGAAGGTCCTCCTTTAGGTCCTGCCTCTCCTTGGTCACTGTGATGAACTGTGAAAAGCCATCAGGTCAGGCTGGCTAGATTCCCAGGGCCCGCTGGGAAGGATTTTCCTTCTTCCACCTTGACCCTGCTTGCCTTGCCAATTATTTATTCTTTTTACGCTTCACACACCTCAGAAACTTGTCCCTGTTTGGGGAGAACTTTCCGTATGAGGTGAAGGCAGCAGCCGTTCTGTAATTTTCTACAAGTCAGACTTCTGCTAACTTCAGCAGGCTGGTGCAGGCAGGGGGTGGGGCGGGGGACCAGGGTAGGGAGAAGAGACCTCTGAGGGTACAGTGATCTAACCCAAAGCCCAAGCCCAAGAATCTGTGCGATCTGTTTTACAGGCCAGTGCTGTCCGGTAGAGGAATAATGCGAACCAGATGTGTAATTTTAAGCGTTCCGGTAGCCACATCAAAAAAGCGAAAACCAACGGGTCCGATGAATTTTAATGTCTTTGCGTAACACCATGTATCTAAAACACCAATGTTTCAACATACAATTGACGCGAAGATTATTAATGACGTATTTTATTTCATTTTTGCACTGGTCTTCTGAGCCTGGTAATGTATTTTACATCTTCATGTCCCTTGGATTGCTAATTCAATTTGGGCCAGCCACATTTCAAGTACTCAATGGCCATACGTGGCTAGTGGCTACCATCTTGGACAGTGTACACAGAAGGCTCTCACCCAGAATGAATCAGCGCATGTTACATGTTATGCTAACCTTGTTTTTGGTTTCCCAACCACAGCAGAATTGAAGTAGTAAGTAAATGGGAGAGCAATGGAGTAGTCATGCGTAGAAGAATTACACATGGCTGCAATCATTCAATGTAAGCAGGCTGGCCTGTCATTCCTTATGACCCAGAAGTACTCAATGTGGCAGCTTGGTAGAGTGATGGAACACAGTTGATAACCTTCCCATGCTTGTCCTCCACTTCATAACCCAAGTCACCACAGAAAGGCTAAATCACATTCACTCTTCTCTAAGAAGGTAGGGAAGTGCAAAGAGTTTGTGGAAAAGGTGAAGGAATGTTTCCATCAAGTGCGGCTGAAATAAGGGTGTTCTATACGGGAGACCTGGAAAATAGACACAGGTAGAAATCCAAGACTACATATCGAGGCCCTCTCCATTTCTAAAGCGAGGAGCCCACAAAGGACTCGGAAGAGCCTGCAAGTGTGGCTTCAGCTGGGTGTGTCCCTCTTCATGTCCCTTGGGTTGCTAATTTCAATTCCACCCGTTTCCCTTCTGGTCCCTGGGACAGACCTGCCGCTGGAGCCTGGGAGCCAGCAAGGCTCACTCATGGCCTGGGCCCCAGCTGTGTTCAGGGACCTCAGGAGTCTGGCCAGTCGCTTTCAGCGGCTTTTTGGATGGATGCCCGTGGGACAGACCACTCCATGGACATTTGCTTGGGGCATTGATACCAAAGTGTCTGGGTTTGCTGTCTGAGCTGTGGTCCTCAGATTCCAGCCAGCAGAAAACCCACAAAATGAGCACAAAACCCAAAATGCTCGAATCAGACACCCTCTTTGTGTTTTCTCTCTATTTGTTGCTTGTGTGCATATTTGGAAAATTAAAAGAGTCAGGAGTGGAGAGGGTAGGTGTCACAGAGCCAGTGTGAATTGTTCTCGCGTAAAACATGCAGTGTGTTCCTGCCTGGAGCATAATATTGTCTCTCTCTTCTACTCTTTTCTTAGGCCGAGGAGTCTTGTAAATGCAATGGCTGGAAAAACCCCAACCCTTCGCCCACTCCCCCCAGAGCCGATCTGCAGCAGATGATTGTCAGCCTGACAGAATCCTGCCGGAGTTGTAGCCATGCCCTAGGTGAGTTTCTCAATCTTCCAGGAATTCCGTGGGTTAGCTAAACTTGCTCTGTGTTTGGCAACAACAAAAGAGTCTCTTGAGTCCCATGAATTCATAGGAGAGACAAGCCCTGCACTGTTTGCCTGCCTCTGCCCACCCCCTCAAGAGCTGCATTGGACTTGGGGATTATCGCCAGATAAGATGGACGCTGGCAGACCGAGGTAGAGGGATGTGTGATGCATTCTGATTCTTTCTGATGGGGACCTGGGAGTTTTTGACCCCTAAGGTTGAAACCTCAACCAACTGGTCTGTGGTCTTCTTCTTATTATTTTCTGATTCCCTGGGCTCTCTGGAAATGCTTCACTTTATCTCCATATTCTGTAGTTTCCTGCATCTGGTAGCTCTTTCTTCACAGGGCTTGTGGTCAGTAAATGTTTACTCGTGTTTTCCCTTTCAACTTTATCTGTCCCTGCGAGATAATCATTGTCACCGTGGCAAGAGAGACTCTGCCAGGGGTTACTCAACTGGACTGTGCTAATATGTTCTTGTCCTGTAAATAGTTTTAAGATAAATATATATATTTTTTAAAAAAACTGTATTTTGCTAGCGTAGATTACAGTTAATGGATACTTTTCCCTATGAGATATTAAAATTCCAGTTCATAAAGGATCTTGGAAAATTATGCTTCTGTTTTTGCCTTCAGTTATCCAGTGCCCCAAAGAGTGTCTTTATGTCCAGTTTACTGTCCTGTATTGCAAGGACATACTAGGCAGAGTATTCTTACTAATGGCACATTTTCCGCCCGGTTGTTTATAAGCAGGTGGCTTCTTTATGACATCATCTTTCTCACAAGCTTCCAGCTGATCTCAAATGGTACAGCATCAACCCTCAAATTCGGCGAGGTCTGAGGTTTTATTTTGTACTCAGCCGGAGAGTATCTCAGTACTCACAGAGCAAAACAGTAGATAGTGTGATCTTCCCAGGAAGTTACTGTGCTGGAGTAATCCGAAAAAGGAAACTGAGGAGGGAGATCTCACAAAAGAAGTGAACACACAAATCATTACATCATTGTGTTGATTTCATTGGCGTCTAACATAATGTAAGTTCTGATTTTTGACGCAGCCCAGTGCAAAGGAAAGATTTCAGAAGTCGCAGAAACAACTTTGCTTATCACTAAGTTTTTTTTTTACAATTGATCCCTGAGTGAGTGCCCATTAGACTTGCCTCTGAAAATATGATGCAACTAGTGGCCTGGTGCACGAAATTTGTGCACGTTGAAAGGGAATTAGAGGAAATATTTTAATGTTGCTGTTTTCCCTTTCTCTATAATAGAAGTGTCAGAGATCAAAGAAAATTAGTAAAATGTATATGAAGATTTCCCTCCTGTCAGAGTCTGGGGCATGCCGTGGGACCTGGAGTCAAGTCCTCGCCCACCACCCGCACACACTTTGAAAACGCAGGAGACCCAGCCCCAGCCAGCCCCAACCTTATTAGGTGAGACCCAGAACTGGCTGACCCCACCCCCATCAAGCCCCTCTGGGCAGGGGGTGCAGCATTAGGTCCCCTGGCCCAGCGCCAGGTGGGGAGCGCAATCTTAGGTCCCCTATCAAACCCTGTCAGGTGGGAGGTGTGATTTGAGGTCCCTAGTCAAGCTCTGCCTAGTGGGGGTAAGGCCTGAGGTTCCTTGCCCCAGCCAGGCACCATGCAGCCTCAGGTCCCTGCTGTTCCGTCAGGACGTCACGGTGTCCTGGCTAATTTGCATATTCCTCTGTTACATAGATAGATAGATAACAAGCTGGGCTCAGGAGCTCCTTAAACACTGGGCTTGAACTGCATTTGGTATTGATTGGGAAAATTCGATTATCCTACACCAGTTAACATTGAAAAACAGTCTTTTTCCTTTCTTTTTTGGTCTTTTAGAGCCTTTTAGCTGAGCAGATTGTCTTCACTCTGAGCATGTAAACGCACATGAATACTCAAAAGCAGAAATAGCCTTTTTTAAAGAAAAGCCACCTTTGTTCCTTTCATATTTCTTTTTTTGATATACATTTTTATTGATTTCAGAGAGGGAGAGAGAGGTGGAAACATCAGTGATGAAAGAGACTCATTGATTGGCTGCCTCCTGCATGTCCCCCACTGGGGATTGAGCCCGCAACCCAGGTCATGTGCCCTGACCAAGGATTGAACTGTGACTTCCTGGTTCATAGGTGGATGCTTAACCACTGAGCCACGCCATCTGGGCCCCTTTTCATATTTTTTGTCAGGCTTTGAAAACAAATACCATTATTTGACAATACATAATAGAATGGGGAAAGGTAGATATCCTTTTACCTGGCAAATCTATGCCAAGAATTTAACCTACTTGTAAGTTAAGATGTACCTTTAAATTTAACCATGGGGACAATTATTATATACTTACTCATGATATTAAAAATTGGAAACAACTTAAACTTCCCAATGTAGGAGGTAATTGGTTAAATTAGGAAAATCTATGTTATAAAATTTAACATGGCCTTTAGAATAAGATGTATTTGTCTACATAGAAGGATATTCTTAACATATTCTTAACCAAAAAAAAATCAGGTCATAAAGCAGCTTAATTGGAGGTTTTATAATTTGGGAATTAGATGGTCAGCCAGCCTGACTTCAAATCCTGGCTGCACAACCAATAGCTGTGGGCTGGAGCATTTAATTCAATCTGCCTGGACCTCAGTTTTCTCTGTTCAGAAATGGAGTATCTATTACGTAAGATTGTTTAGAGGATTAAATGAGATAACACATGTAAAGATTTTAGAACAGTGCCTGGCAAATCAATGTATTAATTAAAATAACAGATGTGAATTCTGTGTAGTTTAATTAAGAAAACAGTGTTTGTAAGATGAGTACCGAGAGCTCTCAGAAGCTGAAAACAGAGGGAAATGGGGTTTCAGTAGAGGATCTCAGCAGCAGGGATTTATGGGCCTTCTGTCCTGCTGGATGATTCTGTTCTGGCTGCTTCCATCCCTGTGGCTGTTAGTTCAGGACTCAAATCCCCAGAGAAGGGGATCTGATTGGTGTGGTGCCTGCCACATGCCTGCCTCTCATGGTGTCATTCCAATATGCATGGATATTGACTCAAGAACAGCATCATGAGTATAATCTCATTTTATTAGCTTAGAAAAGATGGCATATTTTAATATATATAAACAGGAAAAGACCTGGAAGGATGTATGTTGAGTTCCTGACAGTGATTTACTCAGGGCTTTGGGATTATTATAGACTAGAGGCCCGGTGCACAAATTCGTGCATGGGTAGGGTCTGGCCAGCCCACCCTGATGGGAGCTGATTGGGGCTGGGCCAGTGGGGGGAGGGGATGTGGGAGGTTTGCCAGCTGGCCCCGCCCTCAATTGGGGTTGGGAGGCCAAACAGGGGTGGGGCTGGCTGTTGGGGGGGGGCTGTGGGAGGTTGGTGGGAGGGCTGATTGGGCTGGTTGGCCTCTGCAGTGTATGTCATAGCGACTGGTTGTTCTGATTGCTTGGCTTTTATATATATATATATATATATATATATATATATATATATATATATATATATAGATGCTTTCAAAATACTTTCCCTTCTTCCTTTCTCCCTCTTTCCCCACTTCAGTCTGCTTTCTTAAGATTAGAATATCTACACCTTTTCAAGTACTTTTGGAATTACTTCCAGAATGCCATTATAGCTTAGTATCAAGGCTGTAGAAAACTTTTTTCTGAGATTATGCTTCCTCCAACTTACCTCTTCCCTTTTAAAAACTTTTTATTATGGAAAGTTTCAAACATCTATAAAGTTAGAAAAAACAGTATCAAGACTATAGAAAAACCTTTTTCCTGAGATGATGCTTCCTCCCTCCCCCTTAAAAAGCTTTTTATTATGGAAAGTTTCACACATGTAAAGTAGAAAGAACAGTTTAATAAACTACTTTCTACCCATCACTTTATTTACTTTTGCCAATTCACCTTCCTCTTTTATTACCCAGAGTATTTTAAGCAGGTTCTAGATATCTTTTCTTATTCATTCATTCAAGTGACTTCTTTTTTAAAGATGGATATTTTATTTATTCATTTATTTGTTTTTATATACTTTGTTAAGTGTTCTTCCTACCCTCCCCCCCCTATTTCCAGTACCCATCTGGTACCATACATAGTTATTATAATTAACTATATCATTTGTGCTACACTTTACATTTTTGTAACTACAAATTTGGCCTTCTCAATCCCTTCACCTTTTTCCTATCCGGTCCTCAAACCCCCTCCCCTCTTCCAATCATCAGTCTGTTCTGTGTATCACTAAGTGTGTGTCTGTTTTGTTTGCTTGTTTATATTGTTCTTTAGGTACTGCCTATAAGGGAAATCATGTGGTATTTGTCTCTCTATGGCTGACTTGTTTCACTTACATGCAGATTACTTTTCAATGATTACCCGCAAAGTAGAAGTTGGGGTCTAGGGAATTCTGTGAAGCATCATGCAAGCCTTAATTCTCAAATACCTTTCTGTTTGCGTATGTTGTTCTGTTTTCACCGGCACTATTTTGAGCATGGTTAATTTAGTCCCCAGTAATATACATGTGTCCATGTGTAAATGCTGCTGGACTTGTCAAAACAACACATTCAGGCTAATCGATTGAGATGATGTCTATTGATTTGCTGTTGGGCATCACTTGGCTCAGCTGTACCTGTTCTTTGGACAGTGAGCTCTGGTTTCATGTGGTCTCCCCACAGTCACTTCCATCCCCGGCATCCTTGGCCTGCTGTAATCTGATACTCGTCATTGTCTCCTGGGTATGAAACACGGGACTGACAATAGTCTGATCACGTGGAAAGAACATTCAACTGGGAGTTAGGAAGTTAAGAATTCCAGGCCTGGCTCAGCAGTTTACCAAGTCCCTTAACCTCTTTGCAATTCTGTATCTTTATCCACATAATGACATGGTTAGTCTAGACCAGTGGTCGGCAAACTCATTAGGCAAATGAGCCAAATATCAGCAGTACAGCGATGGAAATTTCTTTTGAGACCCAAATGTTTTAAACTTAAACTTCTTCTAGTGCCACTTCTTCAAAATAGACTCCCTAGGCCGTGGTATTTTGTGGAAGGGCCACATTCAAGGGGCCAAAGAGCCACATGTAGCTTGCGAGCCGCAGTTTGCCGACCACGGGTCTAGACCTACTGTCTGATATTGTAGCCTCTTGATAAATGGGGCTAATAAACACTTGAAATGTAGCTACTCCAATTTGAAATGTGCTGTAAGTATAGCATACATGCAAGATTTTTTTCCTTCCTCACCCAAGGATATGCTTTTAAAGTTTTTTAAAAAGATTTTTATTGAGCCCTAACCGGTTTGGCTCAGTGGATAGAGAGTTGGCCTGCAGATTGAAGGATGCCAAGTTCGATTCCAGTCAAGGATATGTACCTTGGTTGCGGGCACATCCCCAGTAGGGAATGTGCAGGAGGCAGCTGAATCGGTGTCTCATTGATGTTCCTAAGTCTGTATCCCTCTTTCTCTCCCTTCCTCTCTGGGGAAAAAAAATCATCAATAAAATATATTAAAAAAAAGATTTTTATTGATCAAATTTTTTTTTTTTTTAGACACCCACACAGAGAGAGAGGAGACAGAGAGAAACATCCATTAGGGGTTGGACCCTGTAACCCGGGCATGTGCCCTGATCTATAATTGAACTGGTGACCTCTTGGTGTATGGGAAAATGCTCAACCAACTGAGCCACACTGGCCAGGGCCCGAGGATATGCTTTTACTGACTTTAGAGAGAGAGGAAGGGAAGGAGAAAGAGAAAAACATCTCTGTGAGAGAAACATCGATTGGCTGCTTCTTGCATGTGCCCAGGGGATTGAACCTGCAATGTAGGTATGTGCCCTGACTGGGTTATGTGCCAAAAACTTTTGGTGTAAAAGATGATGCTCCAACCAATGGATCCACCCAGCCAGGGCTACATGGGAGATTTTGAAAGGTTATTATGAAAAAAAGTGAGCTGTCTGATTAATATCAATGACATACTGAAATGACATTTTGGAGATATTTTGTTAATAAAATTTATTATAATTAATTTCACTTTTTTTTTTTTAAACTTAAAAGTATGTGTATAGCTCACATTGTATTTCTATTGCATAGTGCTGGCCCAGAATATTGTAGTCCATTTTTTGAAATTGTTTGATCTTTTGGATTAGTACAATCAAATTCATTTATAAAAATTGGACAAGGGGTCCTAACAAAGCACCTCAGCTGGCACAAACATGTCTCCTTGTATCAGGAGCAATAAAAATTCCTGATTTTGAGCCTGCTTGTTTGAATAACAACCTGCTTCTGTGACCAGGAAAAGAGGAAACACTATTGTAATCAAAACATGATTGGAATGTTTGTTGACATTTTTGGGTCTATTGTTCTGAACTGTGCCAGAACAAACTGATTATTAAATTTGACTAGTGATAATTTTTTTTTTTGCAGTTTTATGGAAAAGGTTTTGATTCATTTTCAATGCCATCAGTTTTTTTTTTCCCCTGATATATATTTAATATACATTCTAGGTCTATATTGCATATACACACACATATGTATTTAAACATTCCAGTAGGGGGAAAGTGGCAATTGTTTATTACTATGGTTACCTCTGCTGACCTGCTTACTTACAGTAGAAACTTTCCAAGGAAAATAAAGAGCTAGCATTAGCCTTTACACTAGAACTTGTTTCTTGAATAGTATGACGTCTGAAGGGCCTGCCAGATTTATTCTCACGGACTGTTTCAGCCATTTAGGTCCTAGGCAAGTCCTTTGGCCCAATACATTTTCTTTGGCTTTACCACATTTGCATAGACCTCGGCCACTTAATCACCCCCTTGCTCCCATTTACACATTGTACCGTGCAGATGCCAAATGACACGGTGCTCAGCCGGTGCGCTGACACAGCCACCTGAGTCAGCGTATTTCTCTTGGCTGGGTGTCCTCTGTTTTCCTAGCGCCGCCTTTCACACACAGGTTTCAGAGTTGTCGGGACCTGTGAGTGAAGGGGATACACTGATAATATTTGTCCTGCTTTCCTCTGGTCATGAAGTCCTGTTGAGCTTCTCTCCTTGTACCCTCCCACCCCACCCCCCCAACCCTGCCCCCACACTGCCTGAATTAAGACTTGTTCTCTGTATTTTTTGGATGTACCTGCACCAGCGCTGGGAGTACTCACCTCCATTCTTGTGCACCCATCTTCCCAAGAAAGGAGTGATCTGCTCTCATCACATTCCCCGGCTTAACCCTTCTGAGCCTCCCGTTATCCTCAGAATGATGTCCAACTGTAGCTGAGCCTGCCTGATTGTTCAGGCTTCTGTCCCTGCCTTCCCTCCACCACCTGGGTGGCATTTTGGCCACCAGGCTGTTCTCTGAAGGTTCTTCACACTTTCTCCCGTCTCTGCCTTAGAGGCCCCATCACCACAGAGCCTTTCCTTCATTTTCTGCCAGGGGATCCCCGCTCACCTTCAAGGTTTCACTACTAGAGAACTTGCGATAGAAAATAAAGACCTTCTTGGAACTCAGTTGCAATGCACCTTCGTGGATAACTGTAATTATCTATCTCCTTGTTGATTTTCTACGCCAGACAGATGAAGGGCTGATTTTGGCTCTAGTTCTTAATATATTTAGTTCCTTAGGCATAATTGGGTTTATTCCTTCACCAATAAATATTCGTTAAGCTCAGCAATAGTAAGTAACAAGGTGACTGGTTGTTTTTATTCTCAGAGGCTTTTATAGTTTGTCATCTGTACGTGCACAGGCCAACACCAAAGCCACTAGACATGTGTGGCCACTGAGCACTTGAAGTGTGGCAAGCTTGAATGGAAATGTGTTGCAAATGTTAAATGCACACAGATTTTGTTTTAAAATATATTGTATTGGTTTTTTACAGAGAGGAAGGGAGAAGGAGAGTGAGAAACATCAATCAGCTGCCTTCTGCACATCCCCTACTGGGGATGTGCCTGCAACCAAGGTACATGCTCTTGAATGGAATGGAACCTGGGACCCTTGAGTCCACAGGCCGATGCTCTATCCACTGAGCCAAACTGGTTAGGGCAAATGCACACAGATTTTAAAGATTTTGTGTGAAATGTTAATAATTTTTTTATATTGACTACTTGTTGAAATGAATAATCTGGGTCAAATATGACATTAGGTTAAATAGGACATATTATTAAAATTAATTAATATTTATTAAAATTAATTTCAACAATTTAATTATTTTAAAGTGGCTACTAGAATATTTAAATGGACATCTGTGGTTTGCACTATATTTTTACTGGACTGAACTCACCTAACGGGCTCCTAATCTTAAACATCTCCTGTTCTCCATTTCAGAGCTGGGATTACAATAGGTAAAACCACTTTTAAACAGTGGCAATTCAGAAGGCTTCATTGAAGGCATCTGTTTTACCTCTTTTCGCCTTGACCTCCGATGGCCACGAACCAAAAATGTATCTGAGCCGTTCACAAATCCTGCGGTTGCCATGCCCTTTGCCGTGGCTCCAGTGAAAGGAGCCAGAGACACGTTAGCTGTGTGCGCAGCTGCTGCCCGCTCACCCCGCCGGGCCTGTGGGAACTGGCAGGCTGTCCTCCCGCAAAGTGCAGGCCAGTGATACATGGAACCGGAGCTTAGCGAGGGTCACGGCGCAGGGTGACAGTGTGCTTCCTGTTCCCAGCCAGGCAACAGCTGCGCCTCCATTCCTAGCGGCAGGCTTTTGGCAGTTCACTCCGCGGCACCCTGGGTCTTTGCAAGTCTGGCACCGCACCGAGAAGGGGCCACCTTGCACCCTCCTGCAGAGATGTCAAGACAGCAGAGCGTCCCCCAGTCCTCTGACCCTCCCTCCCCTCCCCGCTGCCCTCCACACATACACGCCCGAGAGGGAGCTTTCCCCAGGATTCTGGAGAAATGGTGTCGAGGCTTTGGACCAGCCTCTCGAAAAGGCTGAAATGAAAGCAGGGTTGTTTCCATCTGATGGTCACATTCCAGGTGGAGGGTAGATTTCTCCAAAGCTTTTTATTTGGAAAGACTCAGATTTCAGAAAAGCCGCGAGAATAAGTCAGGAAGAACATCCTGTATATCTTTTGCCCATACTTACCTACTGGTGTCGGATGTGGGCTGGGCCCACGGCAAGTCGCAAGACCCGTCTGGAAATAGGCTTCCTGCAGAACCCTTAGAAAGGATTTTAGGAGGATTTGAGGGACAGTGGTAAGACTTATTGGAAGTGGAAGGGTGTTCAGGGCACAGATGCCCCCGAAGAGGCTGCCACACAGCCTTAGCCAGGACCAGGTGGCTTAGCTCCATCTCACAGCCGGAG
The DNA here is from genome assembly GCA_004026805.1 of Lasiurus borealis. Taxonomy (NCBI): domain Eukaryota; kingdom Metazoa; phylum Chordata; class Mammalia; order Chiroptera; family Vespertilionidae; genus Lasiurus; species Lasiurus borealis. The sequence goes on along the minus strand of PVJN01031001.1, from coordinate 2,461 downwards.
AATCCAGCCTTGGGGGTCCCGCCAGGCCCAGAAGGAGGGCCAGGGGCCCGGAGATGCTGAGCCATCACCCCCGCACTGGCATCCAGAGCTCAGTCGTCTAGCTTAGTCCCTGTTCTCCTCTAGCCCACTTTCATCCCCTGCGGCTGCCATGGTGCGCCTCAGGCCTTTGCTAAACTTTGATTGTGATGCCTTGGTTTGGGAAGGGTAAGCTTTCTTTCAAACCATCCCGTGTCTTTCCTGGCTCTTCCTGGGGCTTTGTTGGTGCCTCCTCCATCCAGTCCCTTCCTGAATCTTTAGGGTTTTGTGCCCTTAACCTCTCCGATCCTTTTTTTTTTTTTTTTTAATATATTTTATTGATTTTTTACAGAGAGGAAGGGAGAGGGATAGAAAGTCAGAAACATCGATGAGAGAGAGACATCGATCAGCCGCCTCCTGCACGCCCCACACTGGAGATGTGCTCGCAAGCAAGGTACATGCCCCAGACCAGAATCGAACCTGGGACCTTTCAGTCCGAGGGCCGATGCTCTATCCACTGAGCCAAACCGGTCTCGGCAACCTCTCCGATCCTTTTCACAGTTTTTCCCAGGGGCGACTCCTCCCCTTCATGGCCACTATTTTTGCTCCTACTCTGCCTCAGAATTCTGCTTCATCCTCTGGCTTCCACTACTCATGGGCTTAGTATAAGGCCCTCCCCCTGCGCTCCATCTTGGCTTCTACTGTGCGTGCGTGTGTTCATCAAAGGAATTTCCCTCTAATTGTTTCTTGTCCCTCCAACCCCAAATCTGGCCAATGGCGTCGGTCCCCTGGAAATGGGAAAGCTGGTCTTTCCTGGCTACTCGAGGATTAAGTCCTATGTGTCCACTGGGGTGTCTGTGAAGCTGTAGCTTCCTAGTTAGTCAGGCTTAGCCAGTTTAGCTTCTCTTTTTCCATACCTAACTAGCTACCTATGCAAACACTACTGATAACTTTTTGCTCTATTTGTTTTGTCACGTCACACCCCCCTCAAATCTCTCTCTCCTCTTCCCCCCCCCTTTCTCACACACACACACACACACACACACACACACACACACACACTACACATATACACAGACTCATGCGATATATGAGTCTATATGTGTTGTGTGTATGTATTTGTATATGTACTAGAGGCCTGGTGCAGAGATTCATGCATTGGTGGGGTCCCTTGGCCTGGCTTGATCAGGTCTGATGAGAACATAAGACCTTTGATTAATCTCTTCCCTCCCCTCTTCCCTCTGAGATTCATCAGTCTGTTCCATGTTTCCATTCCTGCGGTTTCTGCTCCTGGGTTGAGCATCTGCCCCCAGGTGGTCAATGCACATCATAGCTACCAGCTGGTCAGCTGGTAGACCAGTGAGCTAGTTGACCAGTCACTTAAGCTTTTATTTATTTATTTTTTAAAGATATATTATATTAATTTTTTATAGAGAGAAAGGGAGAGGGATAGAGAGCCAGAAACATCCATGAGAGAGAAACATCGATCAGCTGCCTCCTGCACACCCCCACTGGGGATATGCCTGCAACCAAGGTACATGCCCTTGACCAAGAATCGAACCTGGGACTCTTCAGTCCACAAGCCAATGCTTCATCCACTGAGCCAAACCGGTTAGGGCAGGCTTTTATATATATAGATACTTCTTTTTTCCTGGACTATATAAGAATAAGTTGCATATACATCATGACTCTTATCCCCTAAATACTTAAATATGTATTTCCAAAAGCAAGTTTATTATTTTACATAACCTCAGTTCAATTACCAACTTCAGTAAATTTTAACATTAATGTAATACTTTGTTTAATCTGCTCTTTGTATTCCAATCTTATCAGTTGACCCCCAAAAATATTCTTTACAGCATATTTCCTCTCATTAAACATCTAGTCTGGAATCACATCTATATTCAGTTGAAAGGAAATAGTAAGTCCATTCACACTCAACAATTCTGACGTCCAGAGTGTGGGTTTTCCATACCAAGCAAGTCTCCGACTCTCTGGTGGACATCAAATGGATGTCCTACAATTTAACTCAGTTCTGACACTGATGGCTTGTAGTCAGTGTAGACTCTACAGACTAAGGGCTCAGTCCCCCTTCTTCCCACTGCAGATGCCAGTCTCAAGTCTAGTGACTGTGTGCTTCTGACTGACCTGCTATAAATTTGAGGTTCGCATGACTCCCTCCTCAAGTTGGATAATTTTCTGGAGTGGCTCACAGAACTCAGGAATACAGTTTACAGTGGTACCTCGAGATACGAGTTTAATTCGTTCCATAACCTTGAGGCGTGGGAAACTATGAGAGGCTCGAGTCGAGGTAAACTAGTGGGTCGTGTGCAGCCGGCCGGTCCGTGCGATTACTCCTATCTCAAATGTTGCTCGTATTTCAAAGCAAAAATCGCTCGCTCAATGGCTCGTATCTCAAAAATCTCGTATGTTAGGGCACTCGTAT